>JAKGSA010000340.1:332405-435825 GCA_033558755.1 Philaethria dido | reverse complement strand
CAACAAAATGCAGGACCGTAGCATTTGGCGCTTCTTTCTCTCTGACTACTCCGTTAGGTATAAAAAAAGTTATAATTTTTCATATAACTCTTGGTCACTTGACAAATATATTCGATTTATGCCGTATTTCAATTCAATCTACCTAATAGTTTTAGTTACGTGCTGTCAAATATTTTTTTTGATAAATTAATTCAATCAATTTTAAAGACCTACGTCACTTTTATTAATAAATATTTTTACTTAGTATAAAAGATGTTTAACGAGATGTCGACAACAAACGACTACAAGCAGAAGCCAATCAATACAATTTAATATCATCATTATGTATCTCTTCTAAAGTTCACATGTTACATTACAAAGAACTCTCAAGATAATAACGGTTAGAACACTTTATGTCAAAATGTTATGTCATATCTATTGTTATAGAAATGAAAAGGTTTTTTTTAAAGTCAAAGTATTATTAAACGGCTTATAACAAAGCTAAGAAGTTTTAACTTATAATTTAATAAATATTGAATAAGAATCTATATATAAATACGTGAAGCAAAAACTTAGGATCCCTTTTTACGAAAATTACGCGGGCGGAGGAGCATGGAACTTGGCACACTTATAGTTTATGTGGAGAAGGAGTTCAGAATGCACATCATATTTTTTTTAAATAATGTATAAAAAGTATATTAATGAATAAAATAAATGTTACACCCACTACCATGGTTTGACATCCATGTTTATACATTACTAAAGCCAACGCGTTGTTAACGCGACAATGGGGACATTAGTATAAAAGAAATGCTCTAGGTATATTGAAAATTCCTATATGAATTATAGCAGAAAAAATTCATTGAAAGACATTTCTCGTATAAAAAATATAGTAATCAAACATACTAGGTTTAATTAAATCTTACCACTTTAATGAGAAATTATCATTATCTATTAAAATACTGTAATATAAACTAATTCTACTCCGTTAAGTCGGATTTAAGAACCTCCTAACTATATTACATCGTCGTCGAAGTGTTATATATTATATACATAATATTACACGTATATGATATGAATTAATTCACTATTTAGATCAGTTAAAGAATCTGGATATTCCTGTTTAAGACCACAATGGAATCACACAGTGAGCTCACGTGGGAACGTTTCATATCTTTGGTTAGTTGAATTGTCCATTCCATTATGTGTAACTTAGAGTGTTCAGTGTAACATGAGCGTCGCTTGCGGTTGTATAGGGAAATTATTTAATAGCATATTTCCGCGTGTGCTGTAATCTCCATAGGATATCAGGTATATAAATTAAAGTTTTTATAACGGTGACTTTGTAATATAATTATATCACTCACATTTATATGTCGCTTTTTCTGTCTTTGAAGTGAGCGTTATGTATTTCGATGTATCATTTTATTACGTAGCACGTTTCATTGTAGTTTAGTTAAGATATTTTTCATGTTTCTTCCTATAATAGTATAGGTACTTGAGGCAGTCATTTTTTCTTTGTGTATCCATAAATTTACGGAGCGGGGTGAAAAGTGTAGAGTCATCATGTTATTTTCAATCTCAGTAACGCTTGAAGCTGAAAATCGAAACAAAGTACTTAACATACAGTTATATTTTTTAATAGTTATATAATATAAAAAATACTGATTTTGAGTAAAAATGTTCAGTACTGGAGCACAATAAAGAAAAGTACTTTCGTAGAAATAAACAGCTTATTGTAGAAAACGATTAAATCTAATTGGTATACTAAATTCTGATTCTTTAATTTGTATACAAAAACGAAATCTTTTAATAAATTATCAAAATATGGAGCAATAAAATTATTTATACTATTGTTGTATTTAAATTGCAAAATAGATAATTTAATAAGAAATATTGTATCTCGAAATAACACTGATAAAATCAATTGAACAAGGTCTTTATTTATTTTATTTGTATAAAACGTGAAATAACATTTCAAAATAACCATTTAAATAGTTAGATTTTCACTTGGCATGGACATACATGCACATAAACAGCATAAAACGCGGTGTTGAGTTCCACCACTCAGCACGCAATGCCTCAATTCGGGGGAAAGTGGGGAACATTAACGTTAAAAGAGAACGGAGTGTCTTAACACTAGGTTCTCTGGTTCCCTCCCTCTGTATCCTACTATGTGCAGAATACAGCGTGAAGTTAAAAAAAATATACATACATACTATTTATCTATCTTTACGAGTATATAAACGTCTACACGTTTGGCAATAAAATTGACATTCTCCTCCATGAAGTTAAATTAAGCGAAGGGAGTCCCCGGAGCTTCGTGCCTGCAATCTAACTTTTGTAGACTTCCGACGCCAATTTTACGTGTAATTTCATTTGTAAAAAAAGAAGAGACTATTCCAAAAGTTATCCTTTTAGTTTCTTCTGTTTATAAAACCATGTCTTTATACGTTTTTATTCTGTAGTATTTTTATAATATGAATGGCTTGAATAAGATATGATAAAGTATAGATTGTCATTTGAATTTATATTTTACAAAATAACTGTTTCTAAAATTAGAAAAGTGATCAATTTTATTAAAAAATGTTATTTTATAAGAAAATGTTATTGACATAAGTCCAATATTTTTTTTTTTAGTCTAATAATAAGCCTAATCATATTTATTATACGTAAAAACAAAACGTTCCGTAACCCTCTTGTGGCAGATGTTGGTTCGATATCGACCTAAAATATTTTCGGTTTCTTGTTTTGCTTAAGTTACGGTAAATTACAATATAAATATGAATGCAATTCTATTAATTATCCTAGCTTCACTTAAATACACAACAGTTTCAGAAAGATACGTCCTAAGTGAGCTACTATGATGTAAAATATAATTCAGATATTTGTCGTTACTTATGCACTTTAGCTTGCGAGGTCGTCGTTACAGTTTTACGAACCTACGAGTATAAGTACTTCCGCTACGAGATACAATCTACTTAGCACAGTATTTCCGAATTCGTTTAATAAAAAAATGTTGTATCGTAGGAAATATTAATTCTATTTAAAGTTCAATAAATTTATAATAAGATTAATTTATAATATAATGCTTATTAAAACAGTAATTGGTACTTAAATTCGTGTTTTGCATTTGTTCATTTTAATTATTGTTTTACACCCTAGTTGGTTAGCTAGAGAGAGGAGCGCGGAAGGTGGAGGTAAACGTTAATACACATTTTAAAGGGGCCCCCTTAAACCTACACTTGAGTCGTAAGTCCTAGGCACTCTTCAAACTCCTCTCTCTGCAACGCGATGAGCCCCACTACCCGCACAGTGAATCCATGGACTGCTAAGGTATTTCTTCTCATATTAAACTAAAATGTTCTTAAAGTTACCAGAAAGTACACAAAAGTGATCTTAAGCCCGCATACACTCAAAATTAACATATCGTTCACATATAATAATGTTACAAAGCAAGAATAACGGCACATGTAATTTGTAAAATCGCAAAAACAACTCCATTGTTTAAATACCGTTATATGCATACGTATCATATCTTATACGAGTACTGTAACGTGTTACCAGCATTACGTGTACGTAATAAGTGCTTAGACGAACATTATTATAGAAAAGGTCAATTTTAATAATGCCTTTTTCATATAAAGTTCAAAGATGAACAATTAGGGAGAGAATTGTATTGTCGCTTTCGTTTATTAAATGTTTGATTAAGAAACAAGTGTTAACTGTGTTGTAATTAAAAACTTTCCGGGTCACGTGTCGATTGTATTCCCCTTTCTCTGTATTTTAACATTTCGTGTCTTCATATTTAAGTCTGACGAATTTTGTTTTTTATTTGAGTACATTCACTATTTTATTAACCTACTAGCTGACCCGGCGAACTTTGTTCCGCCTTAATGGCAATAAATAAGCAGATTGTGTTTTTTTTTTGGAAAAAATATAAAAAAAAATTAAATAACTACATTAATCATTCATTATTATTTCTGTATTTTATTTTTACATAGGTTGCTCTTCACTTAAGTACCTTGTGATACACGACATTTTTTGTTTTATTATCAGGCGCAAAAACAAACAACGCAGATGGTCTTCCGACCCGTGAACATGCCACGTATAATTGACCATGTGAAAAACATAAATGTTCTAGATTTAAACCACAAACTTTTAAGGATTGGCCATGTGATTTGTTGATGGTCATGGCAAATGCAAGACGTATCGGAAATTGAAGTCTTTTAAATTCAAACGGCATATCGGTTGGGATCATCGGGATCCTCGGAATGAGAACTTCCTCACCTTTGAATTTTCCTATCACTATCGTAGCGTAAATTACATTGTTCATCAATTTACTAACCACCAAACGCGTACCGTTGCACAGTTTTGGTTGGTTTATGTTTCGAAGCATGATTACTACGGAGCCAACCTTTAGGCGTAAATTGTGCGGTGGTAAGCCAGGCACGTCCAAAGAGTTTAAAAATTCAATCGGATAGTTGGTGGCTTCATCTTCATTTGTGACGCAGTCAATAGATTTGAATGAATGCATTGTTCCAATGATCTTATTTTGAATTATGTAGTTCAGGTCATCTACACCTTTATTCTTAGCCGCTAAAATTGCTCGCTCACTCAACCATTCATTATTTTTGTAGTTAGAAATAATATTTGGAAATACATTGTTGATAAGTTCGTCTTTTGATGAGACAAAATTACAAAAATTATTTGGAAATGATATTAATCCGCTCAATTCATCGACAGGTACTTGACCATTACCGATAGTCAGCAATTGCTCCGAGAAATCTTCAGCAGATGTATCATTAAGCAATGTAACTCTCATGTTTGTTGTCAGGTGCAGTTTCTTCACATAGCGCCATAGATTTGACGATTTGAGGCAAGCGTTTATTTCATCGGCAGCCGTAGATCTTGGAATTACTGGCAGTATTTGGTGGAAATCGCCAGACAGTAAAATCATTGCTCCTCCAAAACATCTCGAGTCATTGCGTAAATCTTTTAATGTTCGGTTAAGTGCTTCTAATGCACGTTTATGCGCCATTGTGCATTCGTCCCAGATGATGATTTTCGATGCCGCTAAAACTTTGGCCATTGCTGAGTGTTTTGCAATATTACACGTTGGTTCTTCAATAGTTTGAAGATTTAACGGTAATTTGAATGCTGAATGAGCCGTACGGCATCCTTCTAACAATGTGGCTGCTATTCCAGAAGAAGCAACTGCAACCGCTATGTTGGATCTCGCCCGAACAGTTGCTAAAACTAATGACATAAGGAATGTCTTGCCAGTTCCACCAGGGGCATCTAGGAAATATAAACCACCATTTTCATCAGCGATTGCCTTCATTAAAGTATCATAAACTTCCTTTTGTTGGTTATTCAACAGGGGTACATTCCTTTGAACTACTAAATCTAATTCCTTGTGATCATATTCACGTTCCCGTTCCAATTCTCGATTAAATGCGTCATTCATTTCACGATTTGGCGCTGGCATTCCTAACCTGATTAATAAATTACCGCACATGAGGTAACACATATCTTCGATCAAGAGTAAAGCACGATTATGTATCTCTTCATTCATCTCAATATCGTGATTTCTGGAACTGACACGACTTTGATGTAAAATATCTTCTGACATACTATCCTTGTATTTGTGCCACAGGTTACATGGGTTTGATGGAAAACATGTCGAAATTATGATAGCGAATAATGTGCGTATCTGACTTGGAGATGCAGAGATAATGGCTTCAGCGATTGTCGTATCCCAATGGGTATCGTTTTCTAATAAGTTCAATTCTTCACATGCAGCACGATACGTTGGGAATATTACACCATTAACAGTTCGTAGTGTCTCAAATGAAGTTGGCCCTCGCACATTTACCAGCAACAACCGCAAATAGAAACATTCATCATTCTTTGGATGAACTGTATACATACGACCAAGAGCATCAGTAGAACGCACATCTGGATACCCAGGAACCGCATCACCTTGCTTCCGTCTTTGAAAATTCTTGGATGAAGCATTCCAAGTATAATAACGTGGCATCTCCGAGTAAAGCAAAGTTCGTGCAAACTGATCGCTTTGGCAGATTGCAAAAAAACTGGTCAATGTAGTTGCTGGAGGTGTTTCAGCACGTTGCGTAGCATTCGAAGCCGTGAAATATACTCGTTGACCATTCTCCAGATGCACCGCCAAATGTATAACAGTAGGATGACGTTCGTGAATTGGAAATGCGAATATACGCCAAATCGCTTCATTACAGTTCACATAACGACCAACTTGATAGCGTGAAATTTCATCGTTGGTATTTGAGGATTGCAATCCAAAAACCGCCATATCACTGCCTTTCGTGACATATTTGCAAATATATTTTATGGATTTAACTGAATTGCAGTATTCAACGTTGCAATGTGTCTTGAACGTTTTAGAAATAAGTGGCGAATATGGAACAATCCAACTGTTGTCGACAACGAAATCCATTCTCTTCACTTTCGTTGTGACAGTTCGACCGTTGTCATCTGGTGATCGACGCCGATACAGCGGATACCCATCGTTGCCAGTGACAGTCTCCGCCGTTAATTTCCGTGGATATCGTTTAGAGCACTTTCCATCGACCATGCAAGGTGATTGGGGATTGATGGCACCACACGGTCCATGAATCATATTAGTAGTAACAACATCATGTAGGTCTGGATCGACTTCATGATCAGGAATCTCGGCACATATGATATCATCTATTTGGTCAGGCTGAATTCTTTCCACTAACCAAATAAGAATGTGCGCGTGCGGTAGGCCTCGCTTTTGCCATTCGATTGAATATATCCAGCATCGAATATCTCCAAAGACGCGTTGTTTAACAATAAAGTTCATCAGGGACCGAATTTTTTGCCTGAATATACGTGCTGTGATGTCGTGTCTATCATTTGATGTTTGTCCGGGAAGCAGCAATTGAGTAATTTCTATCCATTTTGGATTACAGGTAAAAGTAATAAAGAGATCTGGCCGGCCGTAAAGACGAACATATGTCATTGCATCTTGTGCATATTCATGCATATGACGTGGGCTACCAATGTACGTCGCCGGCAGAATAGTTAATCGACCAATATTAGCTGCATTTCCTTCAGTACTAACTGCATCACGTAAATGGATGTACTCCTCAGAACGCAGTTTGGCTTGATTCAACCTAATAAATGTCAAACGTTCCGTTTCTATTTTTACATACATGTCAACGCAATACTGCTGAAACAATCGACGAAACCGCAGCAAATAGTTGTCAGCATTTTGACGAATCATCAAACGATATGCATAATAATTCATTGAGCTAACTTTCTTTGTAGTTTCTTCACCTGAAATTAAAAAATTGATAATTATCCATTTCAAAGACACATAATACAGACATTAACCATTATTAAGATACTGATACTTTACCATTCAATGGATCTATCATTTTAATATTAAAATAATATCCATCTTCTCCTTGCCAAAACATCAGTGGGTATTGCAATGCGTCATATGATCGATGAGCTTCAGATATTTGTTGCAGTTGCCCAGTATCGCGACGTGTAAGCACAATATCGCGTTTTTCCAATTGTTCACCAACAATCAGGATGGCAACTTCGTCTACAGTTGGAGCATTAAATGTGCGTTCGTGTGTTCCAGATGGTCGTTTATCTGCTTTGATGACAACTTTATAGTCATCATTTGGCATTTGCTCTAAAGCACTCTTAAACAACCTGACCAACGCATGATGTTCATGAAGCAGACACTGCAAGTCTTGAATAATTGCTCGCTTCATTCCTGCATTGATCCCTAGGCTTCGATCAAGTTGTTCTTCCATGTTGCCCATGAAATATATTTGTAAAAATTTATTCTGTGTATCTTCGAAAGGTAGTAATGATCCAATTCGATGGTGAATCTGTCCTTGTATCTACAAAATAAAAACCAGACAGTATTAACTGGGTTATAAACACTTTTTCTGTGGGAGAGTAGAGTTCAGTATTAGCAAATATAATACATACCAATAGATAAAGTAAGTTATTCTTTAACTACATTCTATGTAAGTACAAAAATAAATACCTTAAATGTCGGATTAAATCCTCCTTCTTCGATAATGTCTGCCCCAAATGACGTCATTTGGAAACAACTATTGTATTTTCGAGTATTTGCAAGAAAGTGGCGTGATTCTCGTGTTTCGCCACAAAGCAATGAATACAATGGCTCATGTGGCGGAGTCAACACTGGCAATTTCACTTTACCATTAAGGCAGCATAATCCAGGCGTTTCTCCGGAAAACTTTAATGCACCACAATACTCGCAAACAACGTCCATTTGCCCAATGCAAACGCTAGGATGCAAGCTGTAATCATTGCTGCAATCGTATCGAAACGCTGCTCGATTCAAATCAGCTAAATATCTTGTTCTGCGTCGCAAATTATCTATTTGTTGCCTTCTGTTGTTCGCTCGACGATTCTGCATTGCCAACCGAGCTGTTTCACGGGCTGCTTCACTTTGCTCTCGTGATTGAGAAGCACGAAGTCGAGCCATACTATCGCGGCGCTGTTCACGTGCAATTTCTTGTTCTTCTTCAGTCCTTTCATTTGCAGTATTTTGTATTCTTCTTGCATTACGGCTTTGTCGGGAAAGATTCGATCGTCTTGGTCGCGGTCGCGGCATTATTAATTAACATTCACTTCACTTCAATCCACTTGTTAATTATTTATTTAATAGAAATAGTTTTAATATTGATTTCTTACAAATATCAAATTGTCATCCATACGTCAATACATAGCTGTCATTTTACGTCAATTACATAGCTGTCATTTGCGTTTTGTTATTCCAAGTCTGATTCTTTTTTGTTATATCACGTTTTATAGTGACTGACGTTTCATGTCAAGTCACACGGGATCGCTGTCGAACGGGATAAAAAGTATCCTATGTCCATCTCCTGGCTCTAAGCTACCTCCCTACCAATTTTCAGCCGAATCTGTTCTGCCATTCTTGAGTTATAAGTGGTGTAACTAACACGACTTTCTTTTATATATATAGATTTTATTAGCACATACAACTTTTGATTTATGAACTTACTTTTTTATTATTCATTTATTACTCCAATTTGTAACGTTTTGGTTATTCTGAATATATTTTTACAGAGCCAAGTAACGCGCTATAAAAACCTAACTGCACGATTGTTATTTTTTTTCCTCAACGGTAAAGTGCATTCTCTTAACGTTGTGTAATCGTATTGACGTTATTAAATTTAATCTCAATCCTTTGAACCTTGGCACGAACGTGTTATCTCTGGTCGGTCTTAATTGTATTTCCTTACTGGTTTCAGTTTAGAATCAAAAATGAATACACTCGATTTCGATATCCATATTTAGGATATTATGAATAGGGAGTAGTTATTGCAACATATGTAGTAGTTCCACAATGCAAAGAAGAGTAGAGTCAATCTTGTACGTAAAAGTATAACAAGTTATTATTCTAAGATATAGTATATACAGTGTATATATGATTTTTACAATTGTACCATATCTTTAAGTTAATGTTTATATATTGTTTTTTTTTCTCTCTCTCTCTCCTAAGCATTATTATACCTATCTGAATATTGTGGTCAGTTTCTCCTTTTTTCTTATACCTCTAGTTCGAGTGGACGCGTTGGCCACAGAAATATATACACACGGATGTCTGTCCATGTCATCTACGTTATTTCGTTCAATTTGTCAAATATACATATGGAAATATTTAAATTTGAAGCACTCATATCTCATAGTAGGTTAGGCAAAGAAAATATTGAAAAGTTTCCAACGTTTTATATTTTGTATTATTACGTAGTGACAAAAATGAATGGATATAGACGTGGCCTAGCTTCTGGAAAATCAAGAAGATCATTCATCACACAGATTTATTAATAGGTCAATTTGAATAATTTATGTACCTTTAACGTAAAGACTAAAATTTCTTCACTTATTTCAAAATAATTGCAACGAATACCACAAATTGATTTAACACGCGACTAAAGCGACCGGATGCACTTTGAAACAATATATCAAACTCAATCGCAATAAAACACGTTTTTGTCTATCAATGACAGATATTACTTTACCACGTTCCGTTCAAATATCCGAGATCATTTCAAGCAATTACCGACCTTACACTTTCCACTCACAATACAATTTCTCTAAATTGTATTAAACAATAAGTCACGACCTATTAAGCGGTTGTAAGCAATCTAACACTTATTTAAATTACTATAGAGTTCTTATATTTGTCGTGTTCGTGGGTAAAGATTTGGATCTTTTCGATTCTAGTATAATTTCTCGGTAGGAGTCTGCACGCAAATTCCGAAAGGCTGATTGATGACCATATTATTTACTTGCAAATATTATATGGGAAAATTAAAATAAAAATCGAATTATGTTAAACTTTCCATTGTCAAAACTTACTTTCAATTGTGGCTTTCTTTGTTCATCAATTTGTTAAATTTCTTATAAAAATGATGCTGTTCTTATGAAAATATTTTTGGGGCCGTACAGAGGATAGTTTATTAGATATATCGTATAAGGTATGTGGACTAATGAGGACTAGAATAAGTAAACTTCTGATATATGTCCATATGCTGCAAGATACGAGTATATATATACTCATAGTTTTTAATCAATTGTTTACTAAAGGTGATAGAAATAAAAAATAAATAAATCAAATTTCATCCATGTTCATGAAGTCATTTTTATCTGACTACTAAATTAGTAGTATTTTTTAGAAAGATATAATTTATCATAAATAGAAAAGAAAGCTTAAAAAAGTAATTCTCTTTTATAACATCATAAAATCTCAAGGATAGAGTTCGATATGTAATAGAGCGTTTAAAGTTCAATAACATTTTTAGTAATACGATATTGCAAAACGTGTGTTATATTTGAACCTGAATAATGAACTTAAAAATTTTTGATTGGCATGGGAATAGTTTTACAATTACTTTTTATATATCAAGGAAGGAAATATTATATTTATCAAATGTGCTTATAAATTCGCTTTTATGTTTAAGTTTATAAGAACGTGGTAGAACCCAATAGACTAGTTGATGTTTTGATCATAGCTCTTTTAAAAGAATATTTTATAATAAATATGGTATTGCTTTTATCATTGCTTTCTCAATATTATAAACTTTTTTCCCTACATACTTATCATTATTATGGCCTAATTACATAAAGTCTTTATAAGTAGCCTATGTCTTGTTCTTTAGCAAAAGCTATATTACTGTAAAGTTTTATCAAAATCAATTTAGAAGATTTTGCGAGAAACAGTATAGAAATATCCATTTCTCCTCACACACATTCACACTTGTAATATTGGTTTAATATACTGTAAATATTAAGAAATTAAAACGAATATCACTTCTATTTACGACAAATTAACATATATTTTCTTGTTTAAATCAGAAGTATAATGGACAATACTGAATATTCGCACGCGGTTACTAACTTCATGAGATTTTTCCACAATAACGGTTGTTCTATTGTTTTTTGCACGTTATAAGATTAAGTAATCGAGAGATTACTAAACGGTAGAGCAATGGTCTGTAGTGTTGCTTAAACTGTGAAAACATACATCCTTATCTTTATATATAAAAATGAATGTTTGTCTGTATGTCCTTTATAGAATCGTGAACCAAGCATTTGATCATGTGATGATCTTTAGCAAAGTTGTTATGCATGAACCAACGAAGGTTTCTGAGTGGGTACGACCAATTTTCGACAGATGGCGCCACATTTTTTTTTCCGAAATTAACAAAGTCAATGAAATTACTCAAAATAATTTGAATATTTGTATATAATGTCTTTCCTTTAAATTTATTTTTAGTGACGTAGCAACGCGCGCAGTGTACAGTTAGTTCTTTCATAAATATACCTAGACTCCATTTCATATCGAGTGAATGACGTTTACCATATACTTTTCTTGACATATCTTTAATATTTTCATTCATGAAGCTGCATTGAACGAGGATTTTTCTAAATATTTTCAGAACGTCGACGGCAAAATTTTGTTGAATATATAAAACATATACTAAAATATTTTTATGCGAATTTAGATAATATATGTACATATTTATAAAGAGATTAGACAAAAATATAACTTATTAATTATATTTTACGACTCATAATCTGTTTATCAGTTCATTATAATTTTTCCAAATAGTGCAATGTGAGTAAATTGTCACTAGGTCTTTGTAACCCTCTTTAGCATGCTCTTATTAGTTTGACCTATGTATGTGTAAGAAATGTACATTGTACTTTTTGGTTCACTTTTTGCTGTTCCATTTGTTAAAAATTTGCATACGTCGTTGTTGTCCGGTCCGGCTCTGATGGTAATAAAATATTTTTATAGCTTGTCTTTATCAGGACGACTAAAAATACTTAAAAATGTGTTTTTATATTTAACATAATCTAATTATAGGCTAATCTATATAGGATATAGGCTAAATCACACCTGTCGTGGCGCAGAGGCACAAGCGTGCGACTGTAAGCGCGACAGGTTGTGAGTTCGATTCCTACTCCAGGAAATGGAACTTTTTATTTCCTGGGTTTGGTAACAAAGCAAAGTGCGGCGTTGAGTTCCGCCACTCACCACGCAGCTCCTCAATTCGGCGGAAAGTGGGGAACGGAGTGTCTTAACACTAAGTTCCCTCTGCCTACCCTGCTATATTACTTACTAACTTATGTTTCATTATTTTCCAGGTAATAAATAATTAAGTCATGAATCATGATGTAACTGCGTAGAGTAAGTTTTTTACTTTTCTTACTAAAACGTACACTATTAATATTTCTATGTAATAAGACTACACGTCATTGCGATGCGATATAACTCTAGTCTATCAAAATATGACAAGTTATCATAATAGAGCTATTTGACACAGTTAAAACTAAATAGATACAAAGAGTCTAGTAATAGATTTTCATCATTTCTCATTAGTGTTTATGCAAAAAGGAACAGTATTTCAAAAATTTTTTACATTCGCATATTAAGAACACAATTACAATGCGATATACAAAATATTACTGGCATTGCAAAAAATACTAATTTCATGATTAGTTTGGTCCGTTATGGTCCATTGTTCGGTTTTGTTCTTCTTACAAAACATGTCTTTGTAAATAGATTAATTGGTTTAAAGAAAGTCTATTATATATAAGTCCAATATGCGGTAGCATAAGGAAAATATAACATTGACTTACTTACGTCTGAAGTTTCACTCCAATCTCTAATTACGCTTAACAAACTTTTGTAAGACTACATCAAATGATATATTAATTAAATAATGCTATTTATTACGTCATGATTGGCGAAACTCAACGCCATGTTTTGCCTTGTTACCAAAGCGAGAAAATGAAAATACTAAATATTATTTCATATTTTCATTTCCTGGAGTGGATCGAACCTACAACCTGTCGCGTGTACAGTCGCATGCCTCTGCGCCACGACAGGCCTCGATTCGTAATTGGGCGGAAAGTGGAGAACGGAAATGTTAAAAGAGAATTTGCTTTCCTCTGCCTACCATGCTACGTGCTGGATCCAGCGTGAAGCTAAAAAAATACTATATATAAAAATATTATCACAAATGCCAACATGCAACAAGAAAAGTAGTGTAAGTTACTACGTTTCATTTTCCACCTATTTAAGGATATTTTATCATGGATTACAGAAATTTCAATGAATTTTAATGACGAGGAATCTATAATGTAAACATATAAATATTTCGAAGTTTAAGCACAGTCATCGTTGAGTTAAACACATTGTGAGAGTACAGACTAAACAATTTATATTCATATGGTAATATAGATATGAAAGTATTTGAGGATGGATAGATATTTGTTACCCTGTTACGTAAAAACTACTAAACGGTTTTGGGTATATAAGATTTTGTACAATTAAGTTATAATATAAATATCCAGTTAAACAAAATATTAACAGTACTATTAGTGTCAACCTATCGATTTCAATTATTTTTATACGAGTGAAAAAGCCGATATATGAATATTGGTTATTAATCAAATATAATGAAATTTTCATTCACTACTGATACTCGATTACATTTCAAATTGATTTTGATATCGATACGTTATTTACGTTCAATCGGAATTCATTATCTGTGACGCAAATATTATTTTTAATTTTAAAGTATTTATAATTTATGGTTGTGTTTCTATCTTTCTTATGTTACTGATCAGTGCATTTATTTGAATAAATATAAATGATTAACATATTTACTATTAAAACGTTTTAATGATTATTTTATCTTATTTTAATAAGATGCAAATTATAATATGAATATTCCGTACTTTTCCAGGCTTGATAGGTAAAAAGCACAGATGGGTTCCGCCATACAACATCTAATATTTGTTCTGAATAAAATAATATCAATACATACTATGTCTTTGTTCCAAAAGAAACCGATAACAGTTCCTTCGCATGCACCACAAAAAACAGGAAATGCGTCTAGATAAAAAATATAGGTTAATTGGGCAATAGCACAATAATGAGTCAACCAACGTGTTTAAAAACACTTGTTGTGATATTTTTTATTATTTTATTATTAGTTGTAGAAGGTCGCTTATAACGTTCGTACGAGTATGTGTCTTAAAAGGAAACTGGATACAACTGTACAGTTATCATTATAGTTCGAAGAAATCGTGTTATATATAGGCAGGATAACCGTTATTTCGATAATTGAGCTGCTTAGTTTTAACATGGATTGGAATTATTAATATTGACATTAACGTAGAGAAAATTCACATTTATGTAACAGAAACCGAAATAAACTTAGCTAATGATATTTTATAGCTAATAATGAAGCTTTTTAATGTAAAATTGCAAAAAATGTATTTTATAAAATATTTAACCATCGTGGCGCAGTGGGACAACGTTTGACTGTAAACACGATGGTTGTGGATACTATACCCACTCGGGGTAATTTAAATTGATTTTGACTTAACACTCCGTTCTCACCGAAAGCGGAGAGTCATATCACTCCGTTCTCTTCGAAAGAGGAGTGTCATATCGCTCTATTATCTCCGAAAGTGGAGTGTCTAATCACTGTGTTCTCTCCGAAAGCGAAGTGTTTTATCACTTTGAAAGCAGAGTGTCTTGTCATTCTGTACTTTCTGAATGCGGAGTGACTTAAAAAAAAAAAATGCGGAGTGACTTATCATTCCGTTCTCTCCGATAGCAGAGTGTCTTATCTCCCTGTTCTCTCCGAAAGCGGAGTGTCTTGTCACTCTGATCTCTATGAAGGCGGATTATCTTAACATTATGTTCTCTTGGAAGACGAAGAGCGGAGTGAAAAAAAAGTGATGTCTCGAATTAGGAGAACGAAGATTAGACTCTCTCTGCCTATCCTACGGCATATGGTACGATTTTAATCGTGAAGTTGTTTTTTTTTTAAAGTAGCATATTTAATTGTAATAATATTTAAATATTGTTATAGTTTTATTAGAGTAATTACAATTAAATATACTACTTTAAAAAAAACATCTTCGCGATTTTATCCATACGGTAGAAATACTATAACAAAATTTAAATATTATTACAATTAAATATATTAGGCAATTACTTAGCTCTAATTACAGACTTTGTGTTAAAATATTTATATTTTAAGAACTGTTTTGAAGTGCAGATAACTGTAAAAGTCTATAGTCATGGGTAAAAGAAGATGGTCGATAGACGTTTTCCAATTCTTACTGTTAACATCGAACTATCAGCAAAATTTCAAGTTTCCTCGCGTACTGCCCTGTTTTCTTACTGAATAAAGTTATTCTAATACTTTCTGTTGACATATGATACAGTGCATTGAGACTTCAAAATTTTCGCAAAGTAAAAAAGTTGTAGTCAAAAATTGAATATAAAAATAATACAAATTGTCTTTTCTTAAACGCGGCGTTGAGTTCCGCCACTAAACTAGCACCACGTAACGTGGCAAACGGAGTGCCTTGACACTAAGTTCTCATTGTTTATTTTTGATTTTTTTCTTTTTTTTTTTAACTTCACGCTGTATCAACCAGAGAATAAACTTCTCTGAACCAGAGAACCTGGTGTTAAGACACTCCATTCTCTTTCAACATTTCCGTTTCCCACTTTCTGCCATACCGAGGCATTGCGTGTTGAGTGGCGGAACTCAACGCCGCGCTTTGCCTTGTTACCAAACCCAAGAAATGAAAATACTAAATTTTGTTGTGGGAATCGAACCCATACCCTGTCGCGTTTACAGTCGCACGCTTGTGCCTCTGCGCCACGACAAGCACTGATTATTTTTAAATCTTTTATTTAAATTTACCATATGACAAAATAACCCAAAGCCTTATTAGGTAGTACGGTAGTACATACATATGCCTACTTTTACATTAACATTCGTAAAATTCTGTTACCATATTAAAACACATATTTGTTTCTTATATAAACAAATAAATATTACCTGCCAATTAATACGTCGTATAATCATTAATCGCAAGTACGGTCAGTGACCTTTTACCAGTGCATATCTGATCAAGGACAAACAACTTACTCAGCCTTTCTAGATATGAATTGCAAAAGATGTTTTTAACAATAAGATTTAATATTCTTTATGTACTATCACGAGCTAGTTTAATGCATTGTTAAGATGGGAGCAAGGTCGGTTCTCGTTTGTGGCAAAAATATACATGTGTTGCCATACGCATTATGTTAGTACATAGCTTCACACTGTATCCCGCATATACCAGGGTAACCTAGCGTTAAGACACTCCGTTCCCCACTTTCTGCCGAATTGAGGCGTCGCGTGCTGAGTGGCAGAACTCAACGCCGCGCTTTGCCTTGTTATAAAACCCAGAAAATGAAAAAGTCCATTTCCTCGAATCGAACCCACAACCTGTCACATTTACAGTCGCACGCTTGCGCCACGGCAGGCTTACAATTATGTTAGTATTTTACGCTTTATCCCTATAGCTAGGTCGGTCGAGATTCCCCGTTCTTCATTAACCGCCCACCCGATATCGGAGTGTTGCGTGTTCTATGGCGAAACTCAACGCCGCGTTTTGTCTTGATTTCGCATTTACAATTACAAACCGACCTACTGCGACACAATACTCTAAAGTGCATCTACATACTAACTTTTTTCTGAATCTTTAAAGTTTTATTCAGAAAATTATTCAAGCAAATTATATTTTTAAAAGTATTTTTGTTAAATATTTTGTATTTTGTAGTTTTTCACGTTTAAAAACTGTCTGCTTCCGTTTTAATCGAAACATGGTAATAATATTGCTTCCGCACTGTACTATAAAAAAAGCTTACGCATATTTATAAGAATACGACATATTAAAAATAAATTTAACAATAATATAATTTCTAGAAAGATAACAAGATTTCGGAATAAACGCCCTTGAGGGTGATAATGGATTATATTATTCGATTAGTTTTAATTATAAACAACGAAATGGAATCAATAAAGGTAAGCTTTAAACAATATAATTAAAGAGACCGACCTACTTTCATAAAATTAGTGAACAAGCACCGATAGTTCCAACTCTGCGACCCGAAGGTTGTCTCGCAATTTGATTTTCGCAGATTCGATTCTGAGATAAATAAATGTAATCTATATAGTAATCTAAAAGCTATTATAATACAAATGTTAATAATAAGCTTTATTTGGGTGTATTGTTATTAAATGTTTAAGCTTTTTAATTTTTTGAGTGTTATAAATAAAGAGAACTTAAAAATCGTGGCGCAGTGGAAGCGTGTAATCGTAAATGCGATTTGTGGGTTCGATTCCCTTTTCGGGGGAGTGGTTATTTAAGTTACTTTCATTTTTATCCTCTGTTAAAACTAAACGTGGCGTTGAATTAAGACACGTCGAGCGCAAAGCACGGAACGGAGTGACTCGACACTAGGTTCTTTAGTTGCTATTGGTAGGTTACCTGCATACCGATGTAGGATGAAACTTTTTTAGCTTTTTTTGTAAATAAAAATTCAATTAATTTGCAAATAAACAGACGTTACGTTATTCGGAATGAGTCTGGTACGAAGGTGTCGAGCTTAATTCCAGACTACAGATTGTATTTGAAACGCAGAATTTCGTTTAATATGGCTGGACGAAACTCGGCATTGGATTTCCTCACTCAATGTTTTTTTATTTCCCAATATATGAAAAGAAAGAAAAACAGTGTAAAACACGTTAGTTATTACAATAATTTTATTAAATAATCTTCAACTAGATTGACATCTTTAGACGCGTATCGTTAAAGCGCCGAGTTACCGGTAGAGTCACTTTGACTTGAACGTTTTCTCGTAACCATTTCCTTCAGGATATTATTAGTTTGATATTCCATATCATTAAATCTAATACGTCATAATGTACCGAGGACAGGCCCGTGATAGAAAGCGCAGGGCGAGTCACGACACGCCGCGGGAAAATCGCGCAACAAATTGCTGAAGATAATTGCATATAGACGCTGCTCGGGCGAACTGTGACATCATTAACTGCTTTTGTAATTTTAGAAGAAATAATCATAAATATATGCTATTTTACCTTTTTCTCACAAAGGAAATAGCAGAGTTATCAGAGAGAACTTAGTGTCGAAACCCTCTGTCCTCCGCTTCCAATATATATGATATTATAATTTTACTTTTTCATACATTTTGAAAAGGATTTTACTTAATTTATAAGGTGTTTAATAAGCGGAAAGCGAGTTTACAGATCTTGCTAGATGGATCCATAACTATTTATTAACTTGGTGGGAAATGAGATGTAAAAGATAATTAATAATGATTTAATGATTATTAATATTTATACTATATAAAAGCCTGTGTAATATAAACAAAACATGTACGACATAATACCATAAATGTGAAAGCTTGTTATGACACTTGTTATATTGGATATTCAAGCAGATCGTAAACACTGAATAAGATTTGAACCGGGCTAACAAGAAATACTTTAGTCTTTACTTCAATGTAGTCGTGTTCAATGAAAAATTTATAACGGAACAATTTTTGAAACCCTTTAATATAGAAAAAAATAAAAGATAACGGAGTATCTTAATACTAGGTTTTCTGGTTCCCCCTGTCTACCCTGCTATATACAGAGTGGAGCTAAAAAAGGAATGCTAAGGAATGCTATGCTAGTAAAATTTAATAGCCTAATAAGCCTTTAATGTCAAAAATTAGCAATACAAGCTTCATTTTTGAGCTGTCAGAATATATATATCGCGATGACTTAACTGAACTGAACTGAAGTTAATGCGGGTATGACATCCTTAGAACCAATTTGTAGTAGACAATTTAATGTGCGTGTTGGTTTTCTAGAACAAACGTTATGACACGCTTGTTTACTTAGTAGCTCTATCAATTTGCTTAGATACACGAAGCCTAGATAGCCTAGATTTTGCTATATCGTGAATAATTTAATGTTTAAAATGGAAAAATATAATTGCAAGGTTAGAAGAGCATTCATGTATTTACAGGGGCCCCTTAAGCTTATACTGAAGTTGCAAATCTTAGTCACTGCTCCGAACTCTTCTCTCTGCAACGTAATGAGCTCGGTATCAGTGAATTTATGAAATTCTGAAGATTTTCTTCTCATAAATTTATGTATTGGGGGGCGGAACTTAACGCTGCGTCTTGCGTCTGTCTTACCAGAGCGGGGAAATACAAATAATTTAAACAATCATTCTTTCAAGTGTGAATCGAACCCACAACCACGTCGCGTTTAGAGTCGAAAGTTTTTCCAATGCACTATGATAGCCTTATTTCTGCAGAAATATAAATAAAAATCCCTTTAAAAAAAATCAGTAAGAGAAATTGACATCAAATCTCGCTATTCTATTCTTGCTGCATTATACAGTTTATGTAATGGTTGAATTAATATATCACCACGTAAGTGAGTCATCTTTACACCTCAAGGCATTGAAAGCCTTTTGAAAGTATTCGCTTCAGACTATTATATATTACGTCAACACAATCATAGCAGTTTTACTAGCACATTAAGAATAACAAGTTTGTTTTTTTTTTTACATTTTTTGTACGTTTTAAAAACATTTGGTGCAATCAAATCATACATAAAATTTTAGTAAATTGTAAAAAACGGATTTACTTATCTTCAATTAAAATGGATAATAAATACATTTTAAATAAATAAAACATGCGTTTAAGTATTTTTTTATTATTATGGTTATCCTGGTAAAGAGATCTCATCCGATATTTTTGAAGTTTTAAAATGTTAATCACACACTTAGGAAACGAAAATCATATTTAGAAAACTTGGTCTTATCTGTCTAGACACGTGTGCAAAGTTTCAAGCAAATCCTACGGCAAAGTACAAATTAACAATAAAAATAGCGCTACATGAATTTATTATCTTGATATATAGATACAGATCGTACATACATACATACATAGCTTCACGCTGTATCCCGCATATAGCAGGCTAGGCAGAGGGACCCTAGTTTTAACACACTCCGTTCCGTGCTGTATGTGCGTGCTGAGTGGCGGAACTTAACGCAGCACTTTGCCTTGTTACCAAACCCAGGAAATAAAAAAATCCATTTCCTGGAGTGGTAATCGAACTCACAACTTGTCGTATTTACAGTCGCACGCTTGTGCCTCTGCTCCATGACAGGCGTTACACAGATCGTAATAGCATTTCGATATTAAGCAAATGCATGAAATAATATGTATACTATTTTAACACTTACCCTACATACTCTATTTGTTGACTGTACCTTTTTGGGTCGATAAGGAGAAAAATCTCGAAAAACATTTTATTTAGTAAATTCTAATTACAAAGTGAGACATAAAATAATTTCTGTTTTAGTTATAGATCTAATAGCATTTGTTAATTATTTAAAATCATTTTAGTCAAACAATTTTCTTATAATTACTATGATTACTTATTGAAAACAATGCAACACTCCTAAATATGGAAGCAATTGCAGCAGATAGACCTATAAATAACGTTTATCACTATATGTAATCTATTCACGTGTGGCTCGGGGATATACAGCGAGTCATCCACAATAAACATTAGTTTGGCTTGATTTACTGAGCTCAATAAAGTTCGACCTTTTTGCTGGACTGGATCCAAGTGCATATCAGAATGGATTTATTTTGAACTTAAAAAGACTATGAAGATAATGTGTCGGTGATATTTTCATTTCATTGTGTTTTATTACTAAGTAACGACGTGTTTATTCTGTATTTAATTATTTTGTATAATACATACATAGATACATAGCTTCACGCTGTCTCCCGTATATCGCAGGGTAGGCAAAGTGAACCTAGTGTTAAGACACTCCATTCCCCACTTTCCGCCGAATAGAGGCATTGTGTGCTGAGGTGGCGGAACTCAACGCCGCGCTTTGCCTTGTTACCAAACCTAGGAAATGAAAAATTTCATTTCCTGGAGTGGAATCGAACCCACAATCTGTCATGTTTACAGTCGCACGCTTGTGCCTCTGCGCCACGACAGACGTATTTTTTTGTACAAATATTAAGTACAATTATCATGTTTAAATCATTGATCCATATTTTTTGCCATTTGAGACCATCTTGGCGTAGTGGGACTGAGCGGCGTCAGACTGTAAACACAATAACTTGTAGACTTGATCCCCATTGGTATAAACGACTGTATTTAACTTGTTTACATTTCCCTGATGTGTCCTGTTTCCTCGTTGTCTTCGACAGAATGTCTTAACACTAACTTCTCTTTGCCTACTTAGCTATGTACAAAACACTACATGATATGAAAAGTTTCTTAAAAAAGAGTATAAAAATTCTCGCAATTTCGATGTTTCGAATTGTGTGTTTTATTTCCTTTACTCAATGTTATTATTATTAAAGTATATGTTCATTTTGTCGAATAATGTGTGGCAATACTTAAAAAATATAGCAATTTTTTTTTAACAAACTCCAACAAACGAAGCTAACGAGATTTATAACTTTTTAACTAACTTGTATTCTTTTACTTCATTAATAAAGATCCCAGACAGGAGCAAATTACGAATAAACTAAGTCTGTCTGCTTGTGCCAGACTGCACTCTTATGCTTTCAATATTTTATTACATTTGTGTATAATACATTTAGTTTACGAATAAAACCTAAAGAAAATAAAGACAAATTTTTATTTGAAACTTCTCTATAATTTAAGATCAAAAAACATGACGAATTACATTAAACTATTGTCCCTGTTGAGGCGTTAACAACGCGTTGTCTTTAGCTATGTATGTATATGTTACTTTAAATAAACATGAATGTCAAACCATGGTAGTGTGTGTAACATTTATTTTATTAATTTAATTTACTTTTAATGCATTATTTAAAAAAATGTTAGCAATCTGCCCTCCTCTATATAAACTATAATTTTGCCAAATTTCAAGCTCCTTTGCCTGCGTAATTTTCGTAAAAAGGGGTTTTTGTTTCACGTATTTATATATAGATACAAATAATTTGACACCTATAGTATTATATTAGTTATTACAAATTCGATTAAAGCAGCTACGAAGTTAATCTTATATTTATAATTGACATTTTAAAGATAAAGATTGCCTCGTGGCACCATTAAAAATAGAATATCAACAGTTGTTATGTTCCATTTTGAAATTCCTCTACTCCACAAAAACTAAATGAGATAATAAAAAAAATACATATAATTTTTAAACAAAAAACGTATGTCTTAAATAAATTTTAATTAAATTTCCATAGAGAATTAGCGTTCTTTTTCACGCACAATTTAATAAAAAAAAATATCATGCTAATTGTATTGAATCATATAATGTAATGATAAAATAATGTACACAATTATAGCTTAATTATCTTAGCAATATGATTTTCTAATGGCAATAATCGTGAAAGTTTCACACAAGTTTCTATAAAAAAGGTTGTAATATACACAACATATAATAATTACACGAGTACAGATTAGAAATAGAGCAAAAACATAGTTAGTTGACTTAAACTGGTTATAAAAATATAATTACACCTTGCTACGTGTACCATTGTTGGTATGAAGTAGTTGCTACGCCTTAGCTCGTTTTAAGTTTTAATGATATTCAGGAGAATATGTTTTTTCACTAGTAACTTGTTAACGCGCAAAATTCGAGCTGCCTTAACAACGATTATGTCACTTTATTTAAATAAATTTATTTATTATATGTTATATCTTATATTTTTATAATTTATTTATATTATATGAATATTCTTATTATATTATTAAAATTACACCGTTTTACACTTCCTTCAAATAAACTTTAGGTATGCCTGCCAAAATTTTAATAAATATTTGAAAAAAAATGTCCAAATTATCAGACTATCCCATACAAAATTACATGGTGGCGTTAAACTTCTGCCACCAAACACGTCATGTCTGAATGAAAGTTCAGTGTTGTGTAAACATAAAATTTATTGACAAATTAAGGACAAACATTACTTTTTCTTTATATTTTTTAATTTTTTTTAAATTTTGTAATATATATTTCAAAACATATGAATTTGAATTGAAATGGCAAATTACCTTTGACGTTAGAATTGAATTTAAAGCTAGCTAGCTATTAAGCTTTTCTCTTCTTTTTTATTTTTGTAAATCTCATATCTCACATACGTTACTGAATTTCAGACATGTCATTATAATTTTTATTATATTTTTGCTTGACTGATTATCCTTAATAAATGTATGAAAATCCGGTCCCTTTTCAGCGAATAAACCATTACCCCAAAATCGCGTCCCTTGCAGTTATTATAGAATTTGACAAGTCAGCCATTTAGAGGGGCTCCAGACCTAACCCCTATACTTAGCGAGGTGAATGGAAAAAGTTGAAATTTACAAGTAATTTGTGGAGAAAACGATGCAGCAATAAATGATTTGTTTAATAGGGACTGATTTAAGCTTGTTTTGCATGAATTAGTCAGAAAATACAAGTATATTTACATCTTGTTTGCCTGGAAAATATACATAAACAATTTAATACAGCTATTAATATTGTGAGATCCGACATTAGAAAATGCTTAGTTTACATATAGCAGAATTTCCTTTTACACAGGAATAAATATATAAATAATCTTTTAATATACGACCTCTTTTAATTTTGAATGAGTAGACGTGGCACTGTGGGACAGACTTATTGTAAACGTGATGGTTGTGTGATCTTCATTCAGGGAAAATATATTAAACTACTTAAATTTCTTCGCTCAAGCAAAACAATACGCAGTGTTGAGTTCCGTCACTCTATACGAAATATCACGATTTCGGGCGCAAAGAGTAATCAAGTGTTTGATCCTTGACTCTATATTTTATTTGTGCTTACATGAGAAAAAACCAAATTGAAAAAAAAAGCGCATAAGCGCATATGCGCATTACGAATGACGTGGGAGATATCTCCCACGTCATTCGTAATAGGTAAGGCAAAATCTACTATATCTTTTAGTATCTAATCCAAATAATTGTATTTGTTTTTTCTATTATTTATTTTATAATTAATAGCTTTTGTCATGCTGTACGTGAAAAAATTAACTAAGCGTGCCGTCTTACATAATTGTTTAACTGGAGGGTGTTGGAACTCGAGTGAGTGACAGCGTTAATTACTGTTCGGGCCTTAGCGAAATGTCGCTCGTTTGCTAACTTGCTTCGGGGATGCTTATTAAATAATTCGCCATGTTCACATGTTTTTTTTTAATATTTTTTATAAGTGTTTAGGTTACAGGTTACATATTTATTAGTTGTTTTATTTTTTACCAAAAACATGTACAATTTCTTTATCCTAGCGCGATAGACATACACATGTATGTAGGTGAATGCAATTAGCAAAGTTTGACAGAATCAAAAGGATTTCATTAATTTGACAAAAAATATAGTCATATACTTACGTAATATTTTTAAACGTAGGATTAAATTACTTATAACCTCATAGTTTTTTTATAACTTGGCTAAGATAAATATTACCTCATTGACCAATATGTAACTTAGTGTTAAATAAACATAAAGTGAATATATATTATGTATAGATATTTTGAACTTATGCTACTGCAAGAAACCTGTTGTATTTATCTATATCTGTCACAAGGACAAGTTTTGTAGGTGATAAATTGACACGCAAAGTTGTTTCGTCAATCACACAGCTTTCATCTTTTCTGTAATGTACATTGTACATATGAACTCGTTACTTGATTGATTTATGTTATACCAATGTAATATTTATTTTGAAAAAGGTTTTTGTTTTTTTTACTACAACTATAAAAAAGCTTAGCACAGAATATAACTCGAAAGACAAAATCAAAATATATCAAAATTTATATTTCTTAATATAGTCTTTAGATGATAACGTGTTAATCAATAAATACACAAATATATATCTAATGAAATGGTTTTTGTACAGTGAATATATTTTATTTAATAATTAATCTGTATTCTCTTGTTTTTATCTTTTTCTAAATTATTTGTAGTAATTGCCAAGTTTTTGCAGCTTATTGCTCATTTTTTGCGAATAAAGCTATGTTTCAAATGGCAGTATCTGGTTTATGCCGAATGCCATCTTTAATATGTTCGCTGTGAGATTAGAACGTACATTTGTAGAAAATATAGTAGAAATTAATGAATCTATTTTATCTCATTTTCATGTATATTTTGGTATTCGAAAATATGATTTAGAAAACCCATAAAAAAACATTTTGATAAAGTTATAATAACCCATGATCACAGGCAGACCACCTGAATATAAACAATCATTAAGCTAAAAGAGTTTCATTTAAAAAATGTAATGTGTGGGGAACGGAGTGTCTTAACACTAGGTTCCCTCTGCCTACCCTGCTATATGCGGGGTACAGCGTGAAGCTATGTATGTTAAAAAATGTAAAAAAAAACGAAAACCCCACAAGAAAGTAGTAGTTTATAAAAATACATGTAATATTTGATTATGTTAAGAACCGCTTTTAAGTAGTCTTTTGTAAGAAAATTATCTATCTAATATAATTATTAAAGTAACAATCCTGTTCATTTTGAATATAATTATAGTTGTTCAAAGTAAAACACTGTCTAGTATGAAAAGTGACGTAATTTATTATGATTCTAGTCCTAGGACTTATGTAACGAAATTTAATTCATAGAGGATATTGATATCTATGGATAAATCGGTGTTTATATGTTTATAATTGTTCGTAAACATTTCGTGAAATATTTGAGTTGAATGTCCTAAAATATTCTTTCTGATTGTTGGATTTTTTCTTGTTAATAAAACGTACATTTATTACTTATTTATTCAAGAAAAATAAAGCTTATATTATTTACTAATATATTTTAATAATGGTTTTTTATTTGCAAAGTGGCATTAATATATTTTAAAATCATCATATTAAAGTTAATTTAAAGTTGTGCAATATTAAAAAATAATAACCAAAGTATTATAAAATATTAGAGCTTTTCATACAAACTCACACTTTCTAGCAGTTCAATACAATACTAAATGTCGTTTTCACGTTTACATAGCTACTGGTTGTTAGGAAAAGTAGTTTGTTTTAAAGATACCTGTTGGGCCACAAAGAAAGTAAATCTGGGCACATTTGCATAGGCCAATATTGAACAGTACGAGCTCACTTGTGGTCAATTCGTCGTACATTTAACTGAATGAAAGCTTGTTATAAACATAAAATATATGTAACCTTTTAATATAATAAAATTATTAAATGATTAATGTATATTGCACGGTGCACCGATATTCATAAGTTACCAATAAATAATTTTGATTAATTCTTCTATGTCTGTATTTTTTATGGGATATCTTGATTCCGTCTATTTTTATAAATATTAAAAACATAAGTTTGTTGGCTTTAAATTATAAAAAAGGTTATATATTTGTATACTTAATTATATTTCTTGCAATTTTTTTTTACTTCCACACGTTTATATCAGCATGATGATATAAAGTTATATTTTCATAATTGCTATGCCATTAACGATGACAATTTTGATTAAAACTTGTAACAAATATAAATACTTTATTTTTGTATTACTACCAATGACTTTAATTTTTAGGTAACTATGTTTAACAAATCTTATACCCACTACATATATATATATATATATATATATCCATTTCTCTCTGGACCCATAAGAAAATAAGTTTTCTTTTGTTGTTTTCCTTATTTTAAATTGTAATCATTATATCATATAATGATCTTAATTACTTATAAATACATATATAAAAAATATTTATGCTGTTTATTTTAGTATATTTGTATGTATTTATATTCATCTATTTATTTATTTTATATATATATATATATATATATATATATGTTTGTGTATGTATTATATGTATGATATGATTATTTATTTATGTTATATATATATTATATAAACATATATATCATTTTAAATTTGCTTTTACGCACCTACATTTATTTCCTATATAAATTCCTATATAAAGAAGGTTGCTTGATAGAGAATGCTAGTTAGCGTTAAACCCGCCTTTTGTACATTTTTATTTTAGTTGTGCAATAAAGAATTTATAAATAAATAAATAAATAAAAATCTATGGACTCTAAGCCTTGAGATGTAATTCCCAGGCACCGTTCCTCTCTGCAACGCCATTCACTACATCGCACGGTGGATCTATGAAATGCTGGAGAGTTTCATTATAGTATATAAAAGATCTACATATGTAAACAATACAAATAAAACCCAAACAAATGAAAACTTAATTACAATCTTAATTAAAAAGTAGATATGTACTTTCTCTGCTTAAGTTTATTTTTATCTAAGCCATTAATGGTTGTTTTATTGGCAGGAGTACAGTGAAAGTGCATTGGTTTTAGCGCAGGTGCTGGTAGCCACTTGACGGCTGTCAGTTTTTATGAGCCACTATGTTACACATATAGTTGAGTTGTTTTTTAGTACGCTATGCATACATAAAAGCTGTCTCGCCTCTATTAAATTTTAAAAGTAGGAAAACTTTGACAAAATATTAAATATGCAAAAGTTAATGTACTTTGCGATAGTCATTATATCGCTTTTAGTCTTAAAAGATTAAGATTATCATCATTGAAAACAATTTGCTTAAAATATCTACAATAGTATATGTTATTTACCCTATTTCAGTGCAGCTGGGACACGTCTAGCCACCATATTTTTTAGTAGCGCGTCTTTAACAGACTGCCACTTCCACAACAAGGCTTATTTACACAAGGAAGTTTTATTTTAAGTGTTCCTTGAATCTAAACAAAAAAGATTTAACTAAATTTTGCCATCTAGTTTATTGTCTTTTATATTGACGAAAAGAAAACAACGGAATGGTTGAATGGAGCATTAGTTGCTGCATTATGATTATCTTATATAATTTACAGGCTTAGTCAAAAATGATTTTTATGATCTATCCCCATCTTTATATAGTAAAAATAAACATTTTTTTTTATATATTACAAATATATAGAAAATCTTCAAACAAATAAGTTAAAAATTGTTAAACAGTGAAGCGAAAAACAGGATTTAGGGGAAACTCGTACTCCAACTCGAAGGGCACGTGCATTAGTCTCAGTGTGTGTTTGACGTAAGGGTGTTCTTCTAACAACCGATATATCTTGGTACCCGCTCCTCCATATCTGGTTTCGATAGCTTTATACATCATACTGACATAATGTATCGCTTGTAAATCTTTAGAACTGAACTAACATATCTGTGTTTTATTTCTCTAGTACATTTTCGTGTTTCCTTTTAATTTTACAAATACATATATTAGCTGTTGTTTTGTTATCGTTTTTATAGTGTATATGTATAATATCTATGAGCAAAGATTAATTAGTTTTTTAATAGACTTATTTTTTAGACATCCTAAACGAATGGGAGCATATGAAACTTTAGCCAGTTAGAAAGCAAATGGAAAGAAAATCATAGAAAAGAAAAGCCTAGCTTTTTTAATGGTTCCATTTTTTTATTATCTTTTTAAAATTCTACTTAGTATGTTTTTTCATCAAGAAATATTGTTTACTCAAACTTTATCGGCCTTATAACCACAAAGCAGGGGCTTATTAAGATCGAGAATATTTGCTTACTGCAGCTACTTGAACGTTATTAGACGTTGATCAAACAAGGAGAGCTCATTATATGCTGGTATCTGGGAAATATTTACCAGTCTCTTAGGACGCACGGTAGATTATAGTGGATATGACACATTTGAGTTTTTTTTATCGTTAATGTATTGTAAATTCTATATTTATTTAATAATACATGGAATACAATCATATATAGTAAAAACAAATTAAAATATATATTTGCGTTTATTTTGATAAATATCATTTGAAAAACTTTTAAATGTTTTCTTTTTCGTAGGGTAAATAATTTCTTCTAGATGTGCAGAAGGAAATCAATTTGTACACACAGTACATAATATTAATAAAAAAACATATTAATACGCAGTACTAAAATTAGCAACACTTAAATATTTACTTAAATTGCAAGAGGGAATCATACCTACAACTACTGCGACTAATGTTAAATATTCTATAACTGCGCCACAGTGGCGTCCGATTAGAATAAGAAATGGCACCGTATTAGAAAAGAATTTCCGTAATATAAAAATACATCGCGTGAAAATAGATGCGTTGAGTAATTTTTCTTGTTAAGAAGAGATTTATGTTTGTTGGCCCGGAATGGTCTTTGGAATGTCCGTTCGTATTTTTTTACGCTTATTAAGTCTGTGGGCTTCCGACTCATATTAGTTTATAGCGTGTCGCTAAGTGTTATTTAGTTAGGATTTTTTTTAATTTATGTTATATTATAAAAAAAAGGTTTATAATACAAATATATTATTTATAAATTAATTGTTCTGTTATTTTAATCTATGAAAGTATGCTGTTTACTTTTAGTGAACGTTTTTGAGCTGTATTTTTCTAAAAGATATTTTTTTATCAAATTTTATAAGAAAAATAATTATAAAAAAGAAAAATACCTTTAAATAATAAATTCATTTAAAAATATTTTTCTTTAATACAACTATAAATATAAAGAAAGTCCACTCTAAACTAAGTCTATGTTAAGACAGGTGGGGTCCGATAATTTCGTTAACTTGCTCATGTTGAGAGCCCTTTCGTACTCTACCTACTATGGGGCTTATTTGTAACCAAAGATTTTGGCATCTAAGCTATGGATTAATAGTCCTTTGATCAGTCTTGTTCCATTCGATATATAATGTATATTATATTATTATTTAGTATATTCGAATACATAGTATATTATATAGTGAGATAAACCTAGTGTCGAGACACTCCGTATGCCGCTTTCCACCCGAATTTGAAGCATTGCGTTTTAAGAGACGGAACTCATAGTCGCGCTATGTCTTGCTAGAGTGAAAAAATTAAAATAATTTAAATAGAATCATTCTCCCAGATCCAATCCACTGCCAAAAGCTCTTACAGTCACATGTAGAAACGTATGTATGTAGTTTAATAAATGCATTTCCTAATCATCCACAGATACTAATATAGAAAGGCGGAATCAAACGTCAACACTTTGTTTATATAAAAACAGGTATATTATATTTAAAAAAATCCTTGTATTTGTGTGTGAAATCATTGTATTTTGTAAAGAATTAATAATTACTTACTAAGTAACCACTTTCTAAATAAGCAGGAAAACCAAATAAGGCACGAAAATAAATTAGCAGTTGACAAAGTCGATAGTGATTTTCAATCACTTTTAACGTCTTATTTGATTGTTTCCTACATTTTATGTAATGGACTCTACTTTTATATTTATGGTTTTTACGTCTATTACTTAGAAGAGACAAATGATTCACATTTTTTAATTATTCACTTGAACAACCGCAGTAGGAATGAACTTTCCGTTATTTTTAACACGCTTTAATATGCTTCACCTGTCTCTGTTAATATAAGAAATTAAATTACGTATTAAAATATATTAAAATACATATTTTGAAGGCGGCATTAGTAGGATTTCTTCAAATATGGTTTGGTAGAGAGAGAAACGCGGACAGTGGAGGTGAACGTTAAAGCGCATTTTAAATGGGCCCCTTAAATCTACACGTTGGGTCGTAAGTCCCAGGCACTCTCCAAACTCCTCTCTCTGCGATAGGCCCGGCACCCGCATGTGAATCCATGGATTGCTAAGAAGTTTCTTCTCATTTCTTACAATTTTGCTTTTCACATTGTCGTTCAATTTGCTAAAAATTTACATATCGTACCTTTAGAATTATAGTGACCTATTTTAAATAATCATCTTTTAGAAAACGTCAAATAAAGATTTGTACATTTCACTTTTTTTGAAGAGAAATGATTTTTTTAACTATATCTTAATTTATACTCTTGTTTTAATTAAAGTCGATAAAGATCGTTGTCATAATTGGTTTCATGGCAAAAAAATTAAAATCATGACTTTTTTGATTAGGTATAATTGTAAAGGTGCGATATGTGTCCCGAATCCGATGACAGTATAATATTTTCATACCATAACCCTATGTCCTTACTTTGATGACTAGGATGGCGGGAAAATAAGATAATTTTAAGCTAGCCCCTTTCAGTCTCTTTTAAACTAAGTTGTTATTTATTCGTAACGCGTTCCTGCATGTTGCAGGGAAAAGTAAAATCAGACTTTCCATTCTTCAAATTACGCACATTGTACGCAGATTGTATGTATATTTTGATAGATACCAATGCTGAAGTCTACTTTATCAGTTTAGTTATTTGCCTATTGAAATATAAACATTTTTCCAAGTAAAATTTAGTTCGCTAGCAACACGTTTAGTCAAACACCTCAGTTTTCATTTCGTTTCATTCGTCATGATACGATATTAAATCTTGTCACGATATTATAAAATAAAAAACAGTCAAACTTTACATTAGGTCTCTTAACTACAACTAATATACAATAAATATGATACTTATATTTGTTGTAGATAAACATTAAAATTACCAATAACTATTGCAGTACACTCGCCAAAGGCCATGAAAGTTCTCAATAAATAATTCATTTCGTGAATATTGCCACCTTTAAACTTTGAAATTTGAATGTCACAAGTTTTTGCGTTCTAATATATTTAAAATAAATCGCTTGTAAAAGGCAAATACATATTTTCTGATAGCATTAATGCTTATAAACTACAAGCATCTAAGGGTGAAAACTGTAGAATGCTTGGAATTTTATAGTTAAGAATTCTGAAAATGACCATATTAAATGACCAAATGATTTTATGCAAATTCTCCAAAAGGAAAACATTTTTATTTATATTATTAATATACTACGAAATATGCGTCTATAAGGCTATATACGTCAGAAGATTCAGTGACAACCTAGTGTCACCTATTCTCTACTTTCAGTCAGGTGGGTTTTTATCCTTCTACCCACAATATCTAAGCTAAGACCAAAAATCTTTTCCCTACCTTTATATAGATCTATCCTTACGGTTTCTAGACAATACATTAATGAGCAATTCAGAGTTCGGCGTCTTTCGGTTGTTACTGTGACACATAGTGCTATTGGGGGAATGAAAATTTATTTGAACGACTCATTCGATTAAGCGGTGCGCTACACTACAAATGAAATGGCGGAATGAAACAATTTCACATTTCTCTCGTGCTTCCAAATTGCACCAGTGAATGTTGTTAGCTTTTTCAATGCTGTTAACAAAGCTACTAACTAGACACGTTTAATTGTGTCAGTTGACATACCAATTTTTTAATTAAATGTTCTCAATTATAGAGTACAAATATATGTTGAAAGAACTTTGTATTCATTTATTGCATATAAAAAGTTTTAATATAGTCAATTAATTTTAATAACAATTAAAGTAAATTTGGGGTACTCTTAAGTAAAAAATGGCAACATCTTAATTTTACGGATAGTTGGGATTACATTGTAGATATTTTAATTAATTAGTTAATTATTTTTGGCTGTAGCGCATTGGAATAGCATTTGACTGTAATCGCGATAATTATGGATTCAATCCTTAGAAGGCCGAATGATTTTCAATTTTCTTAATTCTTGCAAGACAAATTGCAGCGTTGAGTTCCGCCAATAATATACAAAGAACATTTTATACTTAGGTATTTTAGTAGAGTATTGATAGTAATTAAAATAATAACAACCTACACCATTATATCAACGGAAATAAAAATTATATTTTATCATAGAAATGTTACTTTGACCTAAACTTTACACCGGACGCTAGTTTTCTTATATCATGCAATAGATCTATATTGGTCAAAACAACTGCATTCTACAATACTTCTATTGAGACCGCCCATGTGAGAGTAAAACCTTTTTAGTAATAGGAATATAAAGCTATTTTTACGCTAGAGGCCTTTGTAGTACAGTGGGATAGTGCTTGACCGTAAACACGATTAGTTTTGGATTTGATCCCCACTCGAGGGAATAATTATATTTAAATTATTTTCAATTTTCTGCTAGTCTGCGGTCAGACAAAATTCGAGCACTCCAAACGCAATGTCTTAATTTTGGGCGGAAAGTAGAAAAAAAAATTTTTGTACACTCGCACAATATACACGCTATATAAATTGCAGATAAATAAAAGAGTACAAAGATAATTTTACTATAATATTTTCTATAATATTTTTTACAAGACTACAATAAAAATCAAAAAAAGGCAAGATTTTGGCAAATCTATGTTTTAAACTTTTTTAAAATGAAATTGATTGAAAAATCACAATTATAATAAATTATAAAATAATGTAAGATATTTTCTCTTTACGTCGTCATTTTATTCATGTATAAAATTTTCTTCCTTATAAAAGCATTTTAGCGCATATAGCGTTGAACATTGGCTGATTTCAAACAACTTGCCTGAGTCGGCACCAGAGCTTTAAAACTTATTTTGTTGTTACACAGAAGCGTGTAAGCATTAAAAGAGTAAACATTTGGCTTAAAGTACAATGTAGTTGTTCAAATACTTAGCGTGGAAGATTAACATTTATTTTCTAGCTTACCAATTTTCCCCTAATAGCAGAAAATTTAGAGGGAAGATATTTCGTTCTTCATTTTAGGCCCGAATAAATATTGCATATTGATTGGCAGAACTTACCACCGCGCTTTAATGTGAATTAATAAAATGTTTTAACATTTTTTTTACTGTCACGCTGTATCCCACATATAGCAGGGTTACCAGAGGGAACCTGAGAACCTAGTGTTAAGACACTCCGTTCCCCACTTGCCCCCGAATTGAGGCATTGTGTGCTCATTGGCGGAACTCAACGCCGCGTTTGACCTTGTTACCAAACCTTTGGAAAATACTACATTTTTACATTTCCTAGAGTGGAAATCGAACCCACAACAGACATACGGGCGTTATAATATTTTATTAACTCACATTAAAGTATGTTATATCTAAAAATATGATTTATTATCATAATAATATCAAAAGTTTAGTATGGATAAAGCTTTATATCGCTATAAAATAACAATTACATAAATGTCTAAACGGTTCTAAGGCAGTCATATTTAAACATGTTCTAGGCCCATTCATACTCCCATTGATATATTTTCAATAAACTTTCCCTCTATTTATGGCTTAGCCGCTTTATAATAATTATACTTAGTTTTAGTCCCGTGTGAGACCGGATACGTGTCGATATAATTAATTATTTAATATTTTTAATAATATAAAAGAATATACTCTTGTTTCTATACATACAACTATTTTACGTCTTTCCGTCTTTACAGATAAGGAAGTTATTATTCTTAATTAGATTTAATAATGTATGAAAAGGAAGTTATGATATGTACTTGTGTAAATATGTATCAAAAAATTATCAATATAAGTTTTGTTGTCGCAAAAAACTCATAATTACTTAATAATCTATTATTAATTTTACTTGAATTAAGTCGAGTGTATATTATGGCTAACATCCGATTTTGTATAAGAATACAGTCTTCACGCTGTATCCCGCATATAGCAGGGTAGGCAGAACGAACCTGAGAATCTAGTGTTAAGAGACTCCGTTCCCCACTTTCCGCGAAATTGAGGCATTGCATGCTAAGTGGTGGAACTCAACGCCGAGCTTTGCATTGTTACTAAACCCAGGAAATGAAAATACTAAACTTTTACATTTCCTAGAGTGGGAACTGAACCCACAACCTGTCGCGTTCACAGTCGCACGCTTGTGCCTCTGCGCCACGACAGGCGTTATTATTATTTTTTCTTGAATTAATTCGGTATTTTTAGAGTGTATATTATGACTAACATCCGATTTTGTTTTAGAATGCAGTCCAATATTTCATTCATTTTGGGTATTAAAATTATTTCTCGCATAACATCGTACTGTCCAATACGCTATTTTAATAACAATGCAGAAATTTATATGCAAAATACGCGTGTATTGTTAGAATTTTCACACGGTGTGAAAGAATATTCCTTTTATTGAACATTCTCACACGCGTCCTTCAAACTGTCGACTTCGTTTATGGGAATCGAGCTTTTTGTGTAAACTTTACGGTTTATGTATCATGCAATAAGTTTTTCTAATGAATTACTTCCTGTTAACTGTTATTTTGTCTGCGTTTTATATAATACTAAGTACTTATCGTTATATTACGGCCAAATTATCTTTATAAATAGTAATCTACATATATCATGTAAAGCTTAATCCGTTCAGTAGATCACTAAACGTCTCATTTTTTTTTGTAACTAGGCAAAGCGCGGCGTTGAGCTCCGCCACTCAGCACGCAAGGACTCAATTCGGCGGAAAGTAGGGAACGGAGTGTCTCAACATTAGGTTCTCAGGTTCCCGCTGCCTACCTACCGCTACCCTATATGCGGGATACAGCGTGAAAAAAGAAATATTTTTCCTAGTGAAATAGGACTTATATAAATGTTCAGTCGAATTACTTTACAATGGGCTAGACTTTCATAATTGTTAAACATTTTCATAAATATTAATATTGCTTCCAGCTTTCAAAGTAAAATACCCTTACTCCAGAGCATAATTCATAATTTATAGTACGCTTATATCGTTTTAATCTATTACATAGCTATCAAAACGCAAGTATCCAAATAAATATGAAAATTAAGTATCGACCTAAGAGCTGCATCATAAATTTCTATTATCAATTCTCAAAATTGATGCTATAAAATCTGTACTACGCAATGTTCAAGACTCATAAATCTCAATCACAATAACCGCGGGTACTGTAGCAGCGGTTGTTTAAACAGACATTTCATATTACGCGCCTCTGCTATAGTACTCTATGTTAGTAATAAAATTGTCACTTAGTACTTGATTACTTAAAACAAACATAAATAACTTTCGCTTTGGTTTTTGATGTGTTGGTTTTAATTCTTTCTTTGAATAGATCCTGCACTGTGTGCAATTTTTGAAATACAATAACAATCAAAATATTATGTTACCTTAAACTGAGCGACATTAAAGTAAAAAAACTACATTATTTCTGAAATCTATATATAAATAAATACGTTAAGCAAAAGCTTTGGATTCCTTTTTACCAAAATCACGCGGACGGAGAAGCATGAAACTTGGCATACTTATAGTTTATATAGAGAAGTAGTACAGAATGTTAATATTTTTTTTAAAATAATGTATAAAAAGTATATTAAATTAATAAAATAAATGTTACACACACTACCATGATTTGACATCCATGTTTATATAAAGTGACATATACGTCACTACACAATGCGTTATTAACGCATTTACGGGGACACTAGTATGAATGCAACAATTATAAAACTTACTATTATAAAAAAAATCTAAAATAATTAATCATACAGTGACTTATATTAATTTCCCGCCGATTACCGCTAAACAAAAAAGAAATTAATCATAGGTTTTTATTCACCAGTTTCATAAACACTTGTTAATGTTAATTATAAAATAATTCGCTTAATTAACCGTGTAACTCGGAAATGAATAGCCACTGTTATCTTCATCTTGAGACTTTTACTGCACAAACAAACACCGCACGTCATGCATCACCGCGGTTCCCGTGTGAGCTCCCAGACTTGTTATCATTATGTTCTTATGTAGAAAATTATATAGTCATATTTATTGCCGGTCTGGAAGTGCTTTGAAGCTTTTTATATTTTTTTGCAAATTTGAAATTATTTTAGTAGTAATTTTTTAGGTTATTATTAGGTTTTATTCTTGTTTAAATCGGATAAATACAATAATCGCGAGTAATGTTTTTTTGCCCTGTGAGGGGACGGGGTTAGAATACAAGTCTCCTCCGTCGCTAGGTAACGTCCTGTAAGAGGCGGGTATCCCAGAAGTTTGGTGGTAGGAGGTTCATCCTCCGACTGGCTCGCGACCACTATCATGTCAAAGACGAACCGCCAAATATCCAATGATGTGTTCCGGTTGGCATGTAGATAGATTTTCCCCTTTCCCACCCATCCTTTCCCTAGAATGTCGTGGTTCTGATAGTGGACTAAATAAAAAAATGTTACCATGGCGCCATGTAATATATGACTTCTCCAGTCCCTTCACATTAATAAATTATGTATTAATTTATATATTTTACTAGTTTATATTAATAAAGCTTTTTTGCAATTTCACACTATTTTATTATTTTTATTATGTTGAATCTATAACCATTGCGTTTAATGTTAAATATTATTCCACTGCAATACGAGGACCTCGTCCGTTATAAATTGAAGACGTGCATAGATGAATGTGACATGCCAGAAAATTCGAATTTCGAGAAAATAGAGTTTTCGTTCAAAGCTGTCTAATTTCTAATAGATGTATTTTTAAAGCGGTATAGTAGGAAATAATTCAATTACAACAGGATATTTTTGGTGGCTTATTATAAAAAAGCTGAATATAATAGTTATGTGGAACAGGAACATTCTAATCTTATTTTTAAAGAAAATTTCTATAAAAAAAGTAAAAAGTAAGTGGGTTATAAGGTTTATAATTATTTACATACGTTAAAAATACATAGCTTATGCAGTGAATTACTAAAATCCTAAAATGCGACATGCTAATTAACCTATAGGTGTCTTAGAATGTTTCACAGGTTTTAAGAGATATATAACAAAGATGGCATTATGCAAATAACATGACCATAATGCCAAAGGCACCTATGATCTGTGATCTCATCTCTATTCGAACAGAATCATAAAATCTGCAACTTTTCTCTTCCTCAAATAGCCAACGAAAATGATGCAATTTATTACATGTAATATACAATTCACACTTTGAAGATTTTCTAGAGTCATGTAATTTCAAACATTTAGAGATCACTCTCAATTTGGTTAGATTTTTTTTAATATCGTGTATATTTGTACGAAATATCACTTTTTAAATAAACCTTCACGACACATTATTTTTGCTATGGCAGCATTTCCTCCTATTTTAACATCTTAGCTCTTTCAGGGCTTCATATCAGATGCTCTATACATTTATCCACGTAGTTGAACAGTATTAGTTAAGGCGGCATTTCCTTGTCTTATACTCTAATCAGAATACTATTGTATTATAAAATATTCGAACTTATATAATAAAATACCACTTTGAAATCTGCCACCAAGATAGTGACATCAGTACTGACAAGGTAGCATACAACAAGTATCCAAACTTAGATTAGATTAGCTCTCAATTAAAATAGATTCGCAAATACACCAGTATATTACTTTAAATTATTATGTGTAGAGATTATTCAAGTGAATTATGAAGCTGTTTTCACCTCACAGTTATGTGAATGACCTTTTAACAACACGCACAAGAAACTTAAACCTACCGCATGACATCATACAAAATTGGATGTATCACACGATGACATCAAGTTAGAATATTATGTGAGAGAAGTGAAGTATTAGATTTTTTATAACATTTAGACAAATTTGATCTTTTGAGCACAGTTGTTAGGTAATATATTACAATGGAGAAGAGGAGGATAAATAAACTTGAATTATACATGACTTGTTTAAAAACTGAACATGTTATTTCTTGTACTTATGATGTCACTTTTGCAGTGTTGTGCTTGAATTAACACTTATGTTAAAAATGTTAAAAGGAACTTATTGACCTTTGCTAGAGTCTAGTGCTATATATGATTATTATTATCATACAAATAAGAGTGTGAAGTGCGGCGTCGAGTTCCGCCACTTATCAAGCAATGTCTAAAATGGTTGGTTTTCGGCCCACAATTTAATTAATTATTACAAAATTTTCCTACTATATTTGGCAATGTAAGGTTAAATAATTTTTGTGGGGAACGGAGTGTCTTACAATAGCTTCTCAGGTTCCCTCTGCCCGCTCTATGCGGGATACGGCGTGAAGCTAAAAAAATTCCTTCGTTTTTAGATATTCTTTATAAGTAAAAAGTTGTTAAAAAAGTAATAATAATTTTAAAATTTTTAACATAAATTAATATGTACTCGTATGTTACTAAATACGCTACATTATAAATTCATTTGGCATGTTAAATACGTAGTTTAAACCTTGTCCTAATATTAACATGTTATGTTTACTGAAGTAAACGGTGTCAAATATGCCCTATAATAATATTAATTAAAAATTAAATTATGAAACGTAAAATAGTTTCTCATATGTACATTTTATATATTATACTCGTACAATTCTCAACACAAAGTTTTAATTTGAAATGAAGAATATTTGCTTTTTTAGTGTCTTCAAATGATTTTATCTTTCTCAATATGTTAATAAACCTATAATCTGTTCGTGCCGATAAGCGTTAAACCGTAATGTGATGAAAGTACCGTATTTTACTCTCTTGTCTTAGAAATATTAATAATATTTGCTTCACACGCGAAGTTTTCTCATCAATACAGTTGTGACTTTTATAATAAAAAATACTATGTAACTAAGATTATAACTATAGAACAAAAAATTAGTTTTTAGCTTTACACTTTATACCGCATAGCAGAATAGCATAGAAAGAATATAATGTCAAAACATTCCGTTCTCTGCTTTTGATCCGATTTACGTACGTTTTATTTTACCAATGCATATGGAAATAAATATTTTTTTAGCTTCACGCTGCATCCGAATATAGCAGAGTAGGCAGAGTGGAACTTGAGAACCTAGTGTTAAGACACTCCGTTCCCCATAAATATAATCATTCCGTGTGGGAATCGAAGCCATACCCATCGCGTTTATACTCGGACGCCGTCTCACTGCATTTTTTAAAATTCCATCAAAGGGCATAGTTCAATGCTAAGATAAGGGCATGTAAAATCAAGAAATGGAAAAACAATTTTCTACATTGGTCTGATCTACATTGGTGGAACCAAAACCACGATTGTCTGATATAAAGATCAATTCTTTAATCAATTATTCAACATAGTGAAATACTAAACATATTACTTTAAATTATAATGTTAGCATTACCTCTTATGACCTTTCAATTTATTAAATCAGACATATCCTGAACTTCTCACTACAGTACAAGCAACATGATATGAGGTATTATAATTGAGTTGTTTAACACAAAATGTAATTGCTATTTGAGTGCAGAGCGCAGTGCATATATTACGAAACACGAAATGCCAAACGGGTGCAGGTCAAGGCGAATAGCCAATATCGTGTGCTGAGGAGAAATTATAACACACTTTCCTGATTATCTACTTTATTTAATACTATTAATTCGATAATTTGTTAAAATGGATGTCTTTCTCAATAACTACTAAACACATTTAGATGAAACTTTACAGTATTATAGCTTAAGTATGACGTCTGAATATCACATTTTTTTTTAGCTTTACCCTGTATCCCGCATATAGCAGGGTAGGTAGAGGGAACCTGAGAACCTAGCGTTAAGAAACTCCGTTCCCCTCTAACTATAACGTCTTAATATTACATAGGCTATATAAATATTAAAGATTTTGCAACATTTGGCCATAATATAACGATAAGTATTGTCTAGTATATAACTAATACAATGTTCCATTCACATTTGCTACGTGTTCTACGTAGTTGTAGTTGTTTTGCTTTTAATTTTTCAACAAGAAATGCTTTAACCATATTATGTTTTCAAATAAAATAATTTAAACGCTCTTTTGTTGGTAAGAAAATCTCAGAATACCATTTTAACTCCCTTCTTAACTTCTTATCTTCTAGTATTATTCATAACCAAGGAACACAACAGCATTGAATATTGTATAAAATATTAGCGCTAAGACCAAAGTTCAAAACAATTGATATGTCATTTTGCTATGTACATACTTAAAGCATTATCTTACATCGCTGACAACATCTTATAAGTATTACAAAATTAAACTTAAAATTACACTTTATTGTGAATTGTAATTGCTTGTTAAAAGTTCTACTATATATGATTTTTTAATATAGTAGCCGCTAAAATTAGTAGAGTGTGATGACTGAGGACGTGAGATCACTGAGGACTTGGCGTGGCGCTGAGGCACAAGTGTGCAACTGTAAGCGCGACAGGTTATGGGTTCGATTCCCACTCTAGAAAATGAAAATATTAAATAATATTTAGAATTTTGCTGTACTGCGTTTAGTTCCTCCAATCAGCACGCAATGCCTCAATTCGGCGGATCGGAAATGGTAAAAGAGAACGGAGTGTATTAACACTAGGTTCTCTAATTCCCTCTATGTGCTCTGCTATGTGCAGCATACGAGAACAGCATCAATAAATAAATTAAGAAAGAAATAAAGAGAGAATCGAGTTCGTACAGCGTGAAGCTAAAAACATAGTAAAATCTTCTCAAGAACTTGTCAAATCTCTCTAGTTATTTTTGCGCGTTTGAGTAATAATCATCCCAACCTACATACTTTCTCATATAGTAGTATTTCGTGACATATGGTCGCACGCGGGAGGTTCACGCATCGCCGCTTGCATCCTCACGTGAGATGTCACATTATTATGCGTTATGTAAAGCACTTGTTGTTGTGACTTATGTTAAGACACACATGCTATATAAAAAACGTTAATCTGTGTACTTTCTTTTAATGTTAGTATGTCTCGTTAGAATTGAGTAAAATTATAAAAATATGCATTTTTGTATGCTAATATATATTTTGCACATCTATTTGATACATCTACATGCATATCTACACATATGATGGATTTTCTAAAACATAATAGACTAGTAATACTTATAATTATTACATTATAACTTTAGAAATTCCTTATAAATTGTGACCTACATGTTATTAGTATTACGTGCATAAGCTATATTACTACAAAGATTCATCTAAATGAACATAAAAACTACCGAACGTCAGTTTTTATGTGAAACGGCAACAAACATCCATCTACTGTCACAGTTTTTTTTAGCTTCACGCTGTATCTCGTATTTAGCAGGCAAAGGGAACCTGAGAACCTAGTGCTAAGACACTCCGTTCTGTTCCCCACTTTCCGCCGGAATGAGGCATTGCGTGCTAAGTGACGGTACTCAAATTGCCTAGTTATCACAAACTTTCTCATTTGAAATATTAGAATATTCTATTTTGACCTTAGGAATAATAATTATCTATGTTAATGATAGTATAAAATATATTACATTATAATAATCTTGTTACAGAGTTTCCTGGCAGCGAATGCTAAATGTTGGTGGGCGGGTGCCCTCGCCGCTGCCACGGCAGAACTCCGTTACGCTGGTTACGTGTCGCCCGGGGTGCTTCTGGTAGCGGGGGCTCCCCGCGCTCTAGAAACTGTTCGGGGCGCATACTCGCGATCTGTCTTGAAGCCTCCTCCCACTTACTTGATATGTGGACTTGGTATGTATTTTGATTATAATCTTTTTCATAAGAAAATTTATAGAATTTTAATATTTCTTTTGTTTATATTTTAATGAGAATGTAAAATTATGATTGGAAAAAGTAATATAATTTATCAAAATTATGTTCAGCTTCACGCTTTATCTCGCTTAGCAAAGAGAACGTCAAGGCACTCATTTCTCTGCCCGCTTAAATAAAATAAAAATATATAAAATTATTAAATTTTAATCATATATATATCTTGTTAAATACATAGAAAGCTTTATAATGCTACGTATGATTTTTACCGAAAAAAAAGTTTTCTAAAGCCTTTACGCATATGTGATTCTTCAGCGAGGGGTGATAGAAAAGGGTTGTAATCTGTGTTTAAATATCTGTCGAAAATTTGAAGAACCTACTCTTATTGAGATGAAAAATCCAGAGAACGACTTTAATGCGTGTAATATATTTCCTGAAAATGTTTCTGATAATTATACCTATGCAATGTTGCATATACATATGTAAATAGAATATGTTGTTCTATCGTGGATAATATTATAATGTTTACCATTTATTTATATTGCATTTTTTTAAAAACAATACGTTTTTCAAGTCTTTAGTATTAAAATTATTATATATCTAGTTAAAAAAATATTTGTAACAATTATTATTTCATAGAATAATAATAAAATTAATAGATATCTAGTTAAAATGGGACCTTCTAGTCAATTAACCATAGAAAAGAAAAAAATAAAACGTCCGGTTATAACTAATATTTAGAAGCCTGTTGTGGCGCAGAGGCACAGGGGTGTGACTAAACGCGACAGGTTGTGGGTTCGATTCCCACTCCAGGAATAAACATACTAAATGATATTTAGTATTTTATTTCCTCCCTCTTGTAACAAGGCAAAGTGCGGCGTTGGGTTCCGCCACTCAGCACGTAATGCGTCAGTTGGGCGAAAAGTGGGGAACGGAAATGTTAAAATAGGATGGAGTGTCTTAACACTAGGTCCTCAGCTTCCCTCTGCCTACCTTGCTATGTGCGGGATACAGCGTAAAGCTATAAAAAATAAAAACAAAGGTTAGACATCTAATTTCCGTCAAACAACCAAGGGAAAAATATTTAAAAAGCCACTTTACCTAATATATTCAACGGTTACAGTATTTAATTTTAACACAATATCAAAATGTAATATTAGTACATTCATACCAAGTAAGGTCAAGTGTTGTTTATCCACTATTCTCACGGCCCACAAAGCAAAGCTAAGTGCATCCTACGCGTCGGCCCACGGCCTTGCAAGGACATCCTATTGTATGTAATAACCACTTTGTTTCAAACTATGGAACCGGTAAACGTTTTGTGTTTCAGTTATTTATATAGTATTGTAATCAAGTTTATATTAATTATATGTACTAGTGTCCCCGTTGACGCGCTAACAACGCGTTGTCTTTAGTAATTTATATGTTACTTTATATAAACATGGATGTCAAACAGTGGTAATGTGTAACATTTTTTTTATTAATTTAATATACTTTTTATGAATTATTTAAAATATATATTAGCATTCTGCACACCTTCCCTATATAAACTATAAGTGTGCCAAATTTCATGCTCCTCCGTCCGCGTAATTTTCGTAAGAACGGATCCAAAATTTCTGCTTCACGTATTTATATATAACTTTTTACTGGGTGAATCAATTTCCATGATTCTTTTTTTATATGATAGCTAGTGCTTCTGATGTGGTCACATTTGAATAAAGTTAAAATCTGGTAATAGTTTTACCTTTTGATAATAATTTTACTGCGTTTTATTTGAAGTCGGTTATCTTTTTTTGTTAAAAACTTAATTATCATGGTTTCTTTAGACTTCAACCATCTATCGAATGTGGGGTGGGAAAGACTGAATTTCCCCTTAGTAAAGATGTTGTGTGCTTATATGTACTATAAAATGAGTCCATCTTGACACACTGAGCTAGCGTTTGACTGTAAATACAATGTTTGTAGGTTCGATTTCCACTTGGGCAAGCGCGGTATTTAGACAAAATAATAACGCGGGCTTCAATAAAGTTATTCACATTCTCTTTGCCTAATTTGACCGTTACACAAAGTTGAAACAGTCAATACGTTGATTTATCGCATCTTCTTAGACAAAATATGAGAAATGCGTCATGGCGCCTTTAAAAATTTTTAATAATTATATTTGCTACAGACCATTTCAAGCGACAAACAAAATTATAAGGAACTTTCCGAACAAATCTTCAATATAATTCAGTAACTTCATCTTATCACATGTTTGTCGTTCAGTGCTTTGGATCGTATCTACCAAGTTTTGCAACATTTTTGGCGCAATATCAAATCTTTACGATACGACACAGAACGTTAAGTTAAACAGATAAGTTAAGTTTAAAATGTAGTTTAAGTTTCAAACTTAACCTGAATTTAAAGCCGTTATTGCATATTGAAAACCGTAAATCACTAACAGGAAAGCTAGAAACTGCAAATACCTCAAAGCACTTGTTCGACAAACATATTGTTCCAACAGTGCAGAAATTTAAAGTTATGTATTCATTGGGTATTTTTATACGTATATATTTTTTATATTATTCTAAAGAATGATTCTCATTAATCTTTGTGAGCTATCAAAATAACTTATTTCCAATTAACTCATATAATCATCAATTTCTAAAGGTATGTAATTAGTTGGTCAGTGTCTGAATTGTTGTGGGTTCAGTTCCCACTTAGTGCAAGGTTTACGTTAAAAATTTTCTGTAGTACAAAGGGCAGCGTTAGATTAAGTAGCGACTTAACACGATATGTCTTAAAATTCAATGCACAGTGGAGAAAAGAATACCTTGATATTGGATTGTCTCTGCCTAAACTATCATATGGCATAAAAATTGTGAAAAAAAACAAAAGGACATTAAATTTATAAATATTTCACAAGTATTCAAAAATACAATGGGAACGTATCTTTACAGTAAGATATGGAGTTTTAACAAACAGTTCTACGGAAATGACTCTTAACCACAATGTCGCATTGTAGTAGACAAGTTTCCAAATAAATCTTCGTTTAAAGTTCATGACCCGATGACAGTTTTTAACTTGCAGCGCTACTTTTGCTGTTTGCAAAGTAAATTGATGTATTTTTTTTTAGCTTTACACTGTATCCCGCATATAGCAGGGTAGGCAGAGGGAACCTAAGCACCTAGTGTTAAGACACTCCGTTCTTTTTCAACAATTCCGTTCCCCACTTTCCACCGAATTGAGGCATAGCGTGCTGAGTGATGGAACTCAACGCCGTGATTTGCCTTGTTACCAGACACAGGAAATGAAAGTACAATTTTCATTCCCTGGAGTGGGAATCAAACCCACAACCTATCGCGTTGACAGTCGCATGCTTGTGCCTCTGCACCACGACAGGCGTTTTGATAAATAATGTTTGATTATCATTTCTTTATTAGTGCTTACGTTAACAAATAAGAATATATTAATGACGAATCATTATATTTTTGTTTCATTATGTAAACTTTTTTCGATTTTGTCATTTTAGTTACGATTTTGCCTTTGACTTTGTTTGACCTAGTGACCATGTCATTTAAAAAGATACATATACTATTTCCTTTTATTTATACAATTATTTAATGCCTACATTATAATATTGACGAATAAGTTGGATTATACATAAATACATACATAGCTTCACGCTATATATATCCGGCATATGACAGGGTAGGCAGAGGGAACCTAGTGTTAAGATACCGTTCCCCACTTTCCGCTGAATTGAGGCAAGTTGGATTATATTATTAAATATTATTATAGGATTATATTATTATTAATTAAAAAAATTGTATTAAAATCTAACTTATTATTATTTTATTAAGACATTATTTTTTTAAAGTTACAATTACGTTAATATATGATTGAAAATGTATATAGTACGACTGAAAATCTCAAAACATACCTATTCTTGGACTTTAACTTTTAATAAAAATTTAAATATTCATTATTTTTGTTAAATACCCCCAAGTGCAGTAAGATCAGCTGTTTTCTACATGTAGGGTATACACATAATCGATGTGGAGCGGAACTGCATAGCTTTGTGTAAACTGGTTGTAAATATTGACATTTACTTTCTTCGATATTTAAGGGCCTTATGTTCCGCAAGAAACCATAATATATTTATAATTAAAATATACTATAGATGTAAAAGAAATCGTTTCAAGTTAAATATAATGAAATGGAAAGCAATCGAAATTCCATATTGAAATCAAGTTTGTTCTTAGAAATTGGGCCAAGTACGAGTACAATTATTTACTTACTCGTAATGCTATTTCTATTTATAGCTACGCACAATTTTAGTTATTGATATAATACGTATATATAAATTATATGATTATTATTTAATATGAAATATTTAATATAAATCAAATTATTAATTTACCTTAGCGCCTGTCGTGGCGCACTGGCACAAACGTGGGACTGTAAACGTTATAAGTTGTGGGTACGATTCCCACTCCTGGGAATCTAAAAGTTTTGTATTTTCATTTCCTGGGTTTGTTAACAAGTCAAAGCGCGGCGTTGAGTTCCGCCAAACAGCACGCAATGCCTCAATTCGGCGGAAAGTGGGGAATGGAGTGTCTACTAGGTTCTCAGGTTCCCTCTGCCTACCGTGCTATATGCAGGAAACAGAGTGAAGCTAAAAAAAATACCTTCAAATACTAGAGATATTATTTTCATAGATTCCATCAGTAATACATTTATAGTTACACAATGTAAATCATATTTAAATTTATATACAATATTGAAATGATATATAAAAACGTATGAAAATATTTACAAAAAACACTTTTATTAAATCGATAACCTATTCACCGTTCAACAGTCATTATTCAGATACAAATCCTGCCATAAAATGAAAAATGTCGATAACGTGAGATCAAATAGATTGGCTGTAACGGTCAGAAATTTGTCATTAAAATTATTAATGTGACTTACGGCTTAACATATAAATTTTGGTATAATTTATCGCAAAATCTGACACGCGAGTGGGTATGAATGAAATAGTAATCCGGGTATTATAGCTTACTTTACAAACCGACACGTTCTATTCATATTGTTACATCTCAGTTCGCCGACGCCTACGATTGGTTTATATCATTTGATACAATATTGAAATCAATTTATCCTGACGACAGTTTAGAATGATGAAAAACTTCCATCACAAATATATATAGCGGCTCAGCGGGACTGAGGCTTCGTTATAATAAATGAAAAATACAATATCTTCGACTCTACCATTCTAGGAATAAAGTCGCAAAGTCAATAGTGGCAGTAACAAGAGTCGCGTGCGTATACAACCTAAATAATTTACATTTCATAATACTGTAACACCTTTCTTCGGTTTCTACTTGAGATTTATGAACGGATTTTCGCTTGGAGCGGCTAAACTGAATAGATGTTGTATAGTTTTCATGTTAATCCTCTTTCGTTAAACAACGCAAGTGTTTACTTCAATAATACGAGATACTTTATACTGCCCCTGAGCTATAACTTTCAGGTATCATAACTTGTATTTTATTTAGGATTATGCTTTGTACACGGTTAAGTGAATAAATGTAAGAGAACAGAGTACTTGATCTCTATGATAGTAATGTACGCATGTTGGACGTAGGCGTGTTTTATAGTTTTATAAAAATGCTTCCGTTATTTACTTATTTGGAACGAACATTACCTATTGTATGTAATAGTGGTATGTCCTCTTCAGATTATGTATGTATTTTTTTTATTTTTATACGGAGGTATAATCCATAAGTTCTTAACTAAATTCGAAAAAAAAAGGTACCTACTTTATAATTACTGAATATTATTAATAGATAATGTAGCTTTAACATCATGTTTACATGCAAATAGACGGATGTTGTTCATGTTAAGTATACGAAAAGCGGACAACGAGGTATCTTATTAGGCTCTTTCTGTTTATCCTGCGAAGCAATATGCTGATTTTAATATGACAAAAAACAAGCTATTGTACACCCAAAAATATTGTTACTCTTACATGAACCACACTCGTTAGATTTATTATTATGAACAAAGAACGCCTCATGAATAAAATTCCAATTCAGATATAATCTTAACGGTATTGCCAGTATTAGTTTCACAAATGCAAACAAAGTATTATCCTTTAGTCATTGAAATATCCGTGTGCGATATACAACGAGATAAATGTAATCCATTCTAGTTGTAGATAGCATGTGACATATCGAAAATTGATCGCTATTGTTTTGACTATGTCAATATTACAATCATATTCACTTTATAGTCTTTAAGCAACGTAAAATGAAGCTCGTATATAATAAATGTACTGAAACTCTTAAGATTAAGGTAATTTGTCATTTGTATGGTTTTACTGTATGATATTTACTTGGTTATCGGACGCAGTTGTGGCGCATTTGAGATGTATTTACTAGATTTAAAATATAAATTCCAATCGGGTTCTATATATATATATATATATATATATATATATATATATATATATATATATATATTAGCAATATATTTAAACAAGGTGGTTGTGGGTTCGATCCCCTCTTGTTAGAATAATTATATATCATTTATTTTTATTTCGCCGGTCTGGTTACATAGCACGCAGCGTTGAGTTCCGCCACACAACTTGCAGTGTCTCCATTTCAGGCGGAGAATGGAGTGTCTTGACATAAGGATTTCTCTTACAACTATGTTAAGTGGAAAAAAGCGTGAAGTTGCATATTTATGTACTTACTTACAATAGTATAATAAATAGCTAATGATTTAATCGATCTGGTTAAATGAAAGCTCTTAGCGTTATCCGATTACTTCCTGAAGTGCGGAAATGCGTAAAGGTTTACCTTTAAAATTTTCTTTATAATTGTTTACTCTTTATATGAAATTAATTAAAAATATTCATTATACAAATAAATGGGCTATAAGAGTTTATTTTTATAAGTATACTAACTGATCCGGCGAACTTCACAGCGCCGTCCGTCAATACTGAGGTTTCTAATATTTACTATAATTTTATTATATTTTTGTTCATACAAACCGTCTTGTTAAAATATCGAACATAAATGAAAGATTTATCCAAGTTGTGTATGTACGTACAAAAAAACATTTTGATAATAATTTATATAGATTAGTGAATGTACAATATATTTTATTGAAGTTATATTAAATTTACCTTATTAATATAATAATATGTACCTAAAGTAAAGTCAAAGACAGGCCAATTGTTTTTAACTAAAATATGATATTAAGCATTACACTTGAAGTGCGGAAAGCCGATATTTTTATAAAAATGCATTAGAAAACATTAAATAATAAAATAATGCTACACAGACTATGCGTTTGATATAAACTCATGTACAAAGTGCGTTTGTCACACGCTACTAAGGCAGGGCGTAGTTTACGCGTCAACGAGTCCACTAGTTTATTTTAATTCACTTTATTATTACTTGCTTGAACATATTAAATTTCTCTAGAATGAAGCAAATGTTTTCAAACATTTTGCGTTGGCATAAATACTGCTCTAGATATATAAAAAAACAGGTAATCGCTTTATCCTGCGTGGCAGGATACGCAAAGTATACCTATCTAGTGTCCTAGGGGCGGAATTTAGCGCCGCGCTTTGTATAACTACAGCGGAAAACGAAAAATACATACATACATAGCTTAACGCTGTATCCCGCATATAGCAGGGTAGGCTGAGGGAACCTAGTGCTAAGACACTCCGTTCTCACTTCCCGCTGAATTGAGGCATTGCGTACTGAGTGGCGGAACTCAACGCCGCGCTTTACCTTGTTACCAACCCCGGAAATGAAAAATTCAATTTCCTGGAGTGGGGAGTGGGGATCGAACCCACAACCTGTCGCGTTTAAAGTCGCACACTTGTGCCTCTGCGCCACGACAAACGTTATGGCGTACCTAATGAAAAATAATTTAAGTATAATCGTTCCCCCGAGTGGGAATCGAATCGACAACCGATAGCATTTTACAGTCAGACGTCAGACTGCGCTGCGATGGCCTCATGATGGCTCTATATATATATATATATATATATATATATATATATATATATATATATAAAAAAAAAATATATATATATATATATATATATATATATATATATATATATATATATATAAATATAACAAAATAAATGTATTTTCTATATTTGGCTATCAAATGTATTTTAGATATCAACGTGTTTCAGCATTATCTGCCTGTATTGTCAGTTACCTAACTGACAGACAGACGGTACAAACTTTCACAAATAGTAAGGAAATTAAATATCCTTATTATATCTATTACAATTTCTAATCACTCACTACTTATTTATATTTAGGGTAAAACATTTTTTAATAAAATTATTACAATAAAGGCTTACTAACTTTATCAAAGTATACATTTTTCAGGACTATAATGTCAAAATATGTCATATTTATGTCTACTATTACAAATTCGCTACGCAACCACTGGATTGTTAGGTAAGATTTACATAAACACAAAAACTCCATGACAATATGATATAAGAAATTGTTGCAATATGGACTGCGCTTCCTGATTCACAAAGGTATAGAGATATAGTATATAATCACACCAATAAGTTACGTTATGATGAACGGAAAGATATTCGAGTATGATTAAAAAAATATAAAACAATAAAAATACACAAAAAAGCACCAACAAGCGCTTAGCGTTCGTCTCGAAGAGTGTCTCCGACATCGTCTCTTAACCTAAACAAATTTGAAAAGATCCCTACTAATACCGCTTAAGAAATGAACTGATAGTTCCATACATACTGAGATCTTTTATTAGATTATAGAGAGATTTCGCAGTTATATCTCTTTCTCCGACTTCCATTGCAAAAAAAAATATTTTAAATCTATTTCTGGTCAGTTCCTTGGTAAGTTGTGGCGAAGTACTTGCCTTCTTTGAAATATTGTTTCCCACGGCACTAAAGTTTTACTTGTATTACACGTTTTAGACTTCTAGAATCAAGGAAAAAGTCCGATCTGGATGGCGAAATACCAGTTTTCCTAGAAATTTTGTACTGTTCTTGTGTATGCCCTATCATTCCACTTTATTTAGGAGTTCTGTCTACAAATAGATATGAAAAAGAATAATTTCCGTCTTTGTAAAATTTTCGGGAAATCCTATTTCGTCCTCACCTGTACTCCCCATCAGAAATTAGATAGTAAATGACACCTACTAAATGTCACTTTTTTTCGCCCAGTAGTGTTGGTTGTGCATTGTTAGTTATTTGCTTAATGAGTAATTAAGCAATTTTATATATTTTTGACGGATAACTTTATATGAATTGATATTATTGTTTTTATTATAGACGTCTAAAATTTCTTTAAAATTACAATAAATAGCTCTATGACGAAGTTACACCTGCAAATTAAGAATTTCGTAACTATATCAATTTGAGCTATTAATCAAAGACTAAGAATCGTGCACATCCTGCTCATAACTGGCTCTACCTTTCAAAACTACACTAAATATTCCGCTGTCAATCATAACTTCCTGGCCTTACAGATGATAATGACGAGGCTATACCACTATAAAGTGTACTTAGATAATTGACACTTTTATTGCAGGTTTATTGGCACAAGAAAATTATACTTATCACATTGAACTAATTGGATTACGTCACGTAATCTAGTTAATTTGTTACTTTTAGATTCATGATTTGTTTTTCTTGTTAAATAGGCTGTACAGCGGATATTGTAATTTAGTTGAAACTAGGAAAAGGTTGACAACAACTCAATCGTTAAGTCGTGAAATACTGCTAGTAGCGTAAAAATGTTAAATTAATTTACTGTTAAGTCTAGGGTAGGTACTAATCTCTTCATAGTAGCGGAATTTCAAAATATATTATTTTATGAGTGACTTAAAATTATATGTATATCTTTTTCTATCTAAAAGGGGACTTTATTGACAATTCTTACTATTTTTTGTTTTTAGACAACTGAACTTAAAATATTAATAACATAGCAAAAGGAAAATCGTGTAGTTAAAATTTTGTTATTTCTTGTCAACAAGTGCAAAATAAGCTTATATCTACCATATTAAGAAGAAGAAATTCATTAACCAATTAGTCATCCACACCAAGTGAAAACATTAATAATTAAGTATTTATCAAAGAAAGCATGGGAATCACACCAATAATAAAATACATCCGCGTTAAAGATATCTCAAGATCGAGATCCAAACAATGACAGAGATTGTAATCGACTGTCCTGATAAGCTGTGAATGGAAAATGTAGTTATCGTAAACTATCTAATTTAATAAATTCAAAGTTTGCGCATTCGCTTTTTATTACTCTATCCGATAGAAATGCAATTATGTAACTTTATAGTGTTTTTAACTGACAAATACTTACATTGACTTGCCTATAAAATCAAAATGGTTGGTGATTTTAGAGAGTTTCAGGCAAAATTTCGAATTGCAGTGACCAGGACTAGGTTTAGAGTTAATTTATACGCGGTAGAGGTAGGTGCGAGAGGTATAACAGCGAAATCTCTCTATAATCTACTAAAAGATCTCGGACTGTCTAGAACTATTATCAGTTCATTTCTAGCACGTATATCGAAGGCGGCATTAGTAGGATCTTTTCAAATTTGGTTAGGTAGCGGGAAGAGCGCGGACAGTGGAGGTGAACATTAATGCACATTTTAAGGGGGCCTCTTAAACCTACACATGGGTCGTAAGTCCTAGGCACTTTCCAAACTTCTCTCTCTGCAACGCGATAGGCACCCACGGTACATCCATGGATTGCTAAATAATTTAGTTTTGGAATGAGATCACCCCAAAAGTAAATATTATTAGACAATTTTAGGGTTAATGCTGAGCTATCGATTAAAAATCTGCACGGCACATCCCTATCGCAACAAAAATATAGGAACAGTTAGCAATAAGTCTCGTTGATGTCAATATAAGGAGATTACATAAGTAATTCTATCGAGTACTTAAGTGAGCTCCGTTGCAAAATTGAAATTCTAAAGTAAACTATGATCATAAGGCGGAATAAATCGCTGTTAAAGTAAATACATAAGTTACGGCAAACTCGTTATGTAGAACTGATCTGCTGGACTCTGACAGACATCCGTCCTATGAGGAAGCATAAATCAAGTAAGGATGCCAATGTCCTATATGTGTGGAAGAGTTATTGTTGATGAATAAAAAATTTAGATTGTGAATCAAGTTTTATGAACAGTATCATATAATTTATTATTGTTCCACATATACTGAGCGTTAGCCTGTGGTAATATTTTCTTTTATTTGAAATTTTTATTATGGCCTTTTTTGTAGTATTTTATCTTTATTTTTATAGTATTAATAATGAGAACTAAACATAATTTAATTTAATTTATTTTGATTAAATGGAATTGACATTTTAACAAATATATAACTGACAAATTTTGAACTTTTGTTAGATAAATCTATTAATTAATAAGTGAACTATTTTATACTGTTAATTTATTTTTTAACATAGTATTGTACTTAAATTGGTACGTAAATTAATTGAGTGAATAAAAATTTTACTAATATTATAAATACGAAAGTTTATGAGAAAAAACATCCATCCAGGACGTTTTTTATTCTAACACGCTAAAATTTCTGAATGTATTTTATTTAAATAAATTATAAGTATCTAGTATAAACGTAATTTGCTTGTGTTGAACACCTATCAGTTAAAGTTATTGTTTATATGATAATTATAGTCAAACGTAAGCAAGAAAATTAAATACCACGCATCTATGTATAATTCTCCGAGTAAGCCTTATATTTATGTAAAATTTAAACGTCCTAAATACGCCACAATTACATCTGTATAACAAATGAACATATTCATCTTCATTTTTATATATATTTTTTATCACCAACAAAGATTAACCCAGATTACAAAATACAAACTCATGTTAGGCTCAGGGTTGAAACAATGCTATTGCAAATTAAGCAGCCACGATACTTGCTTATTACAGTACGTGCTGCACTAATGGCTGGTATTTGTTGGCCCTGACGGTGATATATGCTGACATCGTGTGGGAAAATGATCAACTAGCGATTTATTACCGTGAAACAGCGTTGTCAATGTAATGAAGTGTCGTAGACGATTATGTAAATACAGATGATCGAATGCCAACGGGCTTTGGAAGCTGATAAATCCTTAAGCTATTTACTTATATTATAATCGCGATAATCAATCTTTCTGATAGAAATATTCACGTCGATGAGTAAAAAGTAATTGTTTTGTATGGATATTTGTTATTTATTAATTTGTGTATGTTGTAAGTGTGAAATGATTTGACGAAACTTTATGAGTGTAGTTATTTTTTTCTTTTTACATATTGGTAGTTTTAGGTTACGTTAGGTTCAAATCTCACTCACGTCAATATTTTATATAATAATGCATTAAATTATTAAATAGATATTATATAGAAACTACCACGTGTTTGATAAGCACTTTTGTATAATAAGACAAACGCGTTGCTATGGCAACGTATATTTTACACCATCTAAATTTTACATCAACTAGTTTAATCAAATAGGAAATTATTAGCGAAATAAAATAAAATTCCACGTAGAGTCGCTTCATGCTCATTACTTTCACTATAACGACCTTCATGGACCTTGCGCGCTGAATCTCGCGCCCCAAATGCGGATGCACTATCATTGATCGCGCTTATATAATCCTTTTATAACAATAAAATTCGCTAATGAATTGCATAACAATATGATGCACGACTTTTAATTGAAATTTATATTTGTAATTAAATAATTAAAATCTCTTTACATATGTTTTTTATATAGGATTCATTGATCGTTTTCCTCTTTTTCAGCTTAAACTTTTTTTCTGCATAATCAGTGAAAATCTAGTGTCAAAATACAGAATTTTTCTTTTGAACTTTTTTTTTGAAATCAAAACATTGCGTATTGAATAGTGGAACTCAACGCCGCGCTTTGTTTTTCCGTAAAGCAGTCATAGACTAATAACTCCAGTTTCCTGTTACAAACTTTGGAATGTATTTTCTATCATCTTCAACTTAAGAATGGTAAAGTTTGTTACTAATGACAAACTTTACCATTCTTAAGTTATCAATTTTTCTTACAAACTGTTAGCATTTTTATTGTATTTTTAACATAATCATAATTACCTAGTCAAGTGACATTATGTAAGTTATTTTATAATAGAATAGAATCTTGTTATAATACCCGATATTACAGGCACGTAAAACATGAGTCTAGAAATGAATTTGCCGTCGCATTTGAATTGCAAATGTCTGCCCCTTAACTAGCAGTATCCTCTTGTTACACATTTATGATCGTGTTTAAATAAGCTTGAAACGCTTGAAAGCTTATGTTCTTTTATAATAATTTTAACGGTAATAGTAAAAATATATTAATAACAAAAATGTTACTAATTTAATTTAATCTATGTAGATATTAATTTTCTTTGTTTAAGAATAATTATGTAAATGTAATAAACATTTACATAATTATTTTTCACATAAAATATGTAACGCCTGTCGAGACGCAGAGGCACAAGCGTGCGACTGTAAACGCCAGGTTGTGGGTTCCATTCCCACTCCAGGAAATGTAAAATTTAGTATTTTCATTTCTTGGGTTTGGTAACAAGGCAAAGCGCGGCGTTGAGTTCCGCCACTTAACACGCAATGCCTCAATTCGGTGGAAAGTGGGGAACGGAATTGTTGAAAGAGAATGGAGTGTCTTAACACTAGGTTCTCTGGTTCCCTCTGCCTACCCTGCTAATATATATGCGGGTTACAGCGTGAAGTTCAAAAAAAAAATGTGATTCGTTGGTTTTCAGCAACGTGCACATGTTGGCTACTGCCAGTGATTATAATAGTTAAGATGTTGAACAATATTATAGTATTTGTCTATAATTAAATGCGTTGAAATTTTTTCACCTAACATAACAAAATAATAGAGAGACAGGCTATCTTTTCTGTATAATCTGTAAACAATCAATTCAACATTAATGCCGGAAATAAGCAACACATAATAATCAAAATAAGTCAAATATTTTAATATCCTTTTACAGTATTGTTTAATCGCTTTGCCTAGAAATCATCTAGAAACGTATGAATAACATGAAAATCCGACTATGATGAAATTTTTAATTTCAGCATAGTAGGATTTGAAATAGTGTCTCATAAACACTACACTTTTGTCAACTAAGCTACATTATACGTTCTTATCGTGTTACATCGAAATTCTTATACGCTTATTACAACTTTATTGTAACAAAATGTTTCTTACTATTTTTCTTAAAACAATCACATATCAAATCGTTTTATCTAATGTTAATATAATTAGACATTTTCTTAAGGACATGCTCGTTCCACACACTGTACAAGTGTGTCGTGACAGCACATGACCTTCAGTCTTTCATACTGTTTTATGTTAAACGAACCAGAATGTGTATATAAATCCGGATTGGACGAGGTGTGGTGCTTTGTTAAAGGTCAATTTATATATTAGATAAAGTTCTTATGACTCATAGAGATAATACTATAGATTTTTTTATTTTTATGCATCTAAGAGAAATTAAGCAGAGAGAATCTAGATAGACCGTAACTACAGTTCAAGAACAAAAAAAAGTTTGTAACAAATTTAACTAACATTGTACATGAAATTTCCTTTGTAATTTTATATTATTAGTTTATTAGGAACTAACAATTTTCAAGACCTTTTCAGCGTCAAGCATAAAAACTTTATCCAGCATATTATATATAGACTATTCAGAGAGAATCTAGTGTGCTAACACTTCGTTCTTCATTGTTGGCCCGAGCTTGAGACACTACGCCGCACTTTATTTAAGCAGAGCGGCGAAATGAAAATAATTTAAAATTATTTTTTTTATGTGCGTATTCAAGACAACAGTAAAAAATCAATTACAATGATTTTACAATTATTATTGAATACACTTAATTTTCATATTTCTTACGTCATTTGTTATATTATTATTAATGCCAAATGTAGTTAATTTTTCATGTAAATATGTAGTACAGTTTAGCTTTTTAAATTAAAAGCGGTATAAAGTTTAAATGTATTTTGGACCGTTATTGTCGAATTAAGTAGATAATTTAAGTTTTTCAATGGAAGTTCATTTCGATTTCTTATTCACTTTAATATGCACTTTCTTTTTATAATGTTCCCTGTTTGAGTAATAATGAGAGTACGTGTTTAACAAATTTTGCAAAGAGTAATAAGGTTTTATTAAATTTAAAATTGATTTTGACCAAGATGCTCTAGATAAAGTATTAAATTGCGCTATATATAATTTAGCAATGACCCAAAGCATGTATTTATATATTTTGTTACCACAAAAGTATGATACAAATAACCATAATAAACAAATCAAATCATTCGAAACGCCATTTCTTGCTGAAGATTGTTTGACTATGACTTCCTCACGGAACAATAGTTATGATTATTTCGGTTATCTTAATTTTCAAGCAGCATTCGGTACAACGTACCTAATAAAGAAAAACAATCGAGAAACTTAAACTAAAATCTTTATACGTAATATGCAAAAATGCAAAAGATAGATGACCGTACAAAATGTTAAAGAAAGGAATAATCACATTATTGTTTGTAGAAAACCAATGCACAACTACAATCATTCGTTGTTAAAATAATCTGTAACCGAATGTAACATCCGGTTCCTATTTCATAATGCACTCGTCATACGAGCTCATACTACCGTAAATTTAACTATTAGTGACAGATATATCAAACACGAGAGTATATTTCATTATGTAGCAATTATTGCTTCAGCAATTTAAGCCTCCATACAAAATGTTACTGACAAGGTTGGTTCAGAACAGCGCAGCCATCAATACTATCTTTCTTAAATCACCAATCACCTGTTGTCGTTTGTATAGAAAACCAATCAATCAATTCGATACTTAAAAATAAAACACAAAGACTGCTTTTTACTACGTATACATAAAGTTCATAATAGTAATTAATATAAGCTTAAATAATCATACACTGGCTACAGTAACTGTGGTCGCGTCATTTTTATTACGCCGCGATAGAATCTAATCGTGACTTCTGGCCGCAAAAGCATCTTTGATCTCTAGTGCGAGCGCCGATCTATTCCGAATTATACACCGTACCGAAGTCATTAGCGGAAATAAAATAAGTAATAAATTGGATCTTCACAAGATCAGGTGATCGGACTTTGAAGGTTATTTTTTAAACATCTCGCTGTGTAACGTCCTGTAATGAGAACTAGATAACATCATGTACGACAACTTCGCTTTCTTTTCATTCATATTTTTTTACATTTCCATGAATTATTTATCATGTACCTACTGAGAGGTAGGTAGAAAAAAATTAGACAAGAGTCACTCTGTTCTCCATTTCCCGCCCATTTTCCGATATATTGTATAGATCACTAACAGAGTCCAAGGATACGTTTGGTTTAACCATATTTAGAAAAATAAAATATTTGTAACCCTTCAGTTTAGTTTTTACTTATGGCGTTTCGAACGTGCCAGTTGAATTGAAAACACACTTATAACCCTTCCAAGTGGCAATCGAATCTACAACAATTACAACTGATTAATTATATCAATCACTTTCCAACTGCGTCACGCTGGTGGTCATGGCAGTGATCAAAATAAATGACAAAAGTAGAATATAATGAATTTTAAATACAATTCTTAATTCATAATTTTAAACACGTACAGGTGAATTGGTCTCAAACGTCGCTTCGCTTATAATTGCATACATTAAACCTGAGCATAACGCGTATAGTATTAATGTAATTGATAAGTTCATCCGGTATCACTAATAATTCGGATCGATGATTTGGCTAGGCAAATGCAACGGTGTGTGACGCTGTTTCCCAATCAAAGGTAGATCTAGTATAAGATCAAATATAATGGTAAAACAACAAGTATCGCACTAAGTAAAGCGAAAGTGTTCATAATGAGTTGCACCTCAGGCGATACACACATACACCACTGGCTTCCAAACATCAAATTGACGCTCATTTGACACTCTTGTATTTAAATGTTAGGATATGTTATTGGATAAAACACCTTGCATCTCTACTAATAAAATAATATTTTGATTAACACACACGTCGGAAGTAGTAATAGATCTACGCTAGAGTTCACTATCGTTTGTCGCTTGAGACAATTGTGCGTACACAAGCGACTCGAGATCGTCGTTGATTATTTCGTACTGACAAGCAAATTAGCCGATTCTTTTGTCTCGTTTAGACGTATTAACCGTGATGGGTGATTGAAAGAGTCCAGATAAGGAACCAGACGTAGTGTTCAATTAAACAGTTCATTTGATCTTATATGAATGGGATTGTATAGCGATATGACCAGATTGTTACTCAATGTTAGTTAACTAGTGAAACTTTCTTTAATCGACAGCACATTGTCGAAAAGATTGTTTTTGTTGACGATTACAACTTTCACATTAGAAAACAAATTTATTTTTATTAAAATATATACAAATGAAACGTGAAACGGTCGAAGAAATTACGAAAAATCATTCATATCATTAAAATGGTAATGATATATACGATAAGTAAAAATGCATTTCATTACTCAAGTTTGGGTAAAACATTAAGACTTGAATGCATTAGCCTGATTTCCCACAATAACCGTAAACAATAACTAGCAACTCCCATAAATGTACGAGACCATCACGACAGTGCACATGACCCCGGCCTCAGTCGGTACCACTACAAATATCTCGCTAAAAGTCTTCCGACGAGAAAGCGACTGTAATTGTGCAAAAATCACTTACACCTATAATAATAAGATTCCTCGAAATTGATAATTAAGTATACATATGACTTATATTTTAGGCGCCTTTTATACAATGCATGTGTAAGCATTGTATAGAAAGCGCCTTATTCATATTCACTACTGTTTTATGTTTCAATTAATCATGTTTATATTTGCACTTAAAAGTCATTTCAAATATTAGTAATGCACTTCTATTATTATTTTTTTATTTTTTTTATATCTTAAATATTATTTACGTTCAAAACGTTATTATACTGAAATTATTCGTGATGTTTTTTTCTTAAGCTATGCTTTTTGTTTACATCCAAGAGCTGCTTTGTCTAGTATAACTTAGTGATGTTACTAAATACATACATATATATTGGAAGTTGATGGACCTCATAAGATCACACCGCACCATTGATTTACACACTTTTAGGTATAAAGCTTGCAACTCTCCACTGTGGTAGTTTATTATAGTTACATATTAAATTTATTATTCATTAGAGACCCTCGTTTGCGGAAAGATATTAACAACTGCCTGTAGCAAACTCAATGACTTCATAACTTTATCGAACGTTTTCCCTGTATTACCTAGGCTTTTCCTGTGCCACAACTAAGAAGTATGTTATTTCATATTAGTATATTTACTCAAGTACCTAGTAGTAGAATTTAGTTATTCTACTGTACATACAAATGGGGATTTTTTAGCGGGTTTTTTACCAGTCAATAATTCTAACGAGAACACCCAGTTTTTTTAGCTTCACGCTGTATCCCGCATAAAGCAGGGTAGACAGAGGGAACCTGAGAACCTAGTGAGAGCATACAGTAATTCCACATAATGTGAAAACAAAATGATTATAATTATATTTCAAATTTGTTTAAACTTCATTATTGATTATTTAGGTAATATACTTGTACATGTATGATGATTTTAAACAATACATTTCATATTTGTATTTAAAAAAAATATTTTGATTATATAGCTATACATTTTATTTGTATTTTTTTTTCAGCAGGGATTGCCACACCTACAATAATTTCTTGAGAGACTAACAATATTGACATTTATTAATTGACAATTCAATAGATCCTCATATGTCATTGAATAGGAAGGCTTTGATTTTTAATTCTAGTTTTACCATCAATAAGGTAAAGTGACTCAAATGCAAATGTATCATTAGACCAGAACAGTAGTTGACGAGCATCGAATTGATTTTGATCGTTATCGATCTGACGTAGAGACAGTCGTAATCGATATTTACGAAAGTGAATGTGAAATTCGCTAGTCTAAAGAAAGCAAAGGTTAACCATTAGGAAGATAAAGATGCACGTGAGCTTCAACCTGCTGTTAAAATGCTTGAAATAGTCTTAAGATGCATGATACCGACACAGAAAAGGTTTATAGATACTATTTCCTTTAGAAACTACCATAATAGAATGTAACAAAAAATTTTTCTGCGAAATGTTTTGCTTTAAGCGTGTAGATTCAGATATATTTTATGAGTAGCACAGTAGTTCGCAGGCATGAACGGGTTTCTTGAGGTTGACATCCGGACACCGTTAGCTCTGTATCATTGACCCGTGCCTTTCTTTGTCTGGTCACATACGTAGCACAATTAACAGTTAACAATCGTATCTAATTTTGAATCTTTTGTATAAAATCGCTCTCATACTTTCTCTCGAGTTTCTTATGAAATTAAGTTTGTTACTGTTTCTTGATCTTAAACAAAAGTATAACAACAAATGATATTTTGGGTCATACTTTTCATTTTCATTTTGTTAATAACTTTGAATTTTAATTCATTACGTTAATTAGGTATTTATTATTATTCTTGTGACTCTTTGATTATTTAGTAAGGATATTACGATCATACCAGTGATTCTGCGGCGTCTGTATCAGATAGAGTTTTAGTGGGAAATATCATTTTGATTCAACGGTGAGTCCCACATACCGTTCGTTCATAAGGCACTTATTTGCTTAACACGCTCAACAAACAAACATATAAAACATACTTAAACTGTCCCTAATTGTAAAAACACGTTTATCCACAAAATGTTTGCATTAAAAAAAACAATCGCTTTACATGACTACGTGTCATGCCAATTGACTGATTTTTATAATAAGCCTATTGGCAAATATGATTATTATTTACTTAAAATACTAACACAATACATTGAGACAATATCTCACAAATAATCAGAATAAAAGTATTACATGCTTGCTTACAATTACAAAATTAGTTGTTCTGCTATTTGCTACTGTTTCCTCACTATGGGAACTGACAAGATGAGCATTGCTTGCCAGCACCTGTCATTCCTTTGTTACTTATTGTTTTATTTAGGTCGTACACAGTTCAGTGAACATAGAATCAGTCAGCGTGGCCTTGTATTGTGTTACAACCGCAAAAGGTATCATGAACACGCTTTTACTCCTCAGTCGATACAAGACATATGAGATATGGGTCATCGGGGTCAAGGTTTATGTTACAACTTCATTCATTGTTTTGGAGAACGTATGTAGTATTAAATTGATTTTACGTGTAAATATACATGATTTGCTAGAAATTTGAAGAAAGAAATATTTGTTATTACTTATGATAGTTCTAGATTGAAATCTACCATTATGTATAGATAATACATATGTATGTGTATACCCTTATAATTTACCATTTTACATCAACAATAGAAATCTATCTTGGTCTTAATTTCTCTATGTACAAATATATGAATTTGTCTGCTGAAGTTATGGGCTGAGCTGTTAAAAATGCTTAAATCGTTTTTAGTCATTAATTTAGATTAATGTCTCAGTAATTAATCTTATAATTTAATAACATAATTACCGCCTATAATTTTATTATATTAGTAAACATTAATTCTAATGGAACTTTTGCATTCTGGAAGTAAGCTTTATGTATGATGCATGTTATTCAAGTACAAATCCTATATCCAAAGGTTGCCTGGAAGAGATCGCTTTAAGCGATAAGGCCGCCTTATTGTACGCTATTACTACGAGTACTTCTATGTTATTTGTTTGTTTGTTTGTGCAATAAAGAATATTTGTTTGTTTGTTTGTTAAAAACGAATACTTTAAAACTTTGGAAAACGTATAAAAATTTGATAGTATTTGACTCTAACCCGAATCTGATAGTCACCATCCAAACGTTCTAGCTAATTAAGACACGTTTTTTGTTATATCTACGTCTCTCATTAATATCTCGAATTTGGCTCGGAAAATATTTTGCTATGCAGAAAAAGCAGTGAAGCTGTAAAAAGTATATCTTCTGTGAAACGATAAATTAAAAGTTGTAATTAACTAAAAACTATAAGATTTAAACCTTGGCATGGACTTTTATCAACCTGATTCCCAAATAACCTGTTAGATTCTAACTACTTGTTTATACCTTTAAGTATCACTATTTCCGGTTTACATTAATTATATGTATTACTTAGTAATTATTAATGATAATTATAACTTAGCATATTATATTCGATGTGGCATTCGGGCCTTTAATTCTAATTAATTCTATTATGAAATAGTGGAAATCAGAAGCTAGCTTATTTTATCTTAGTATTTACTTGTTATTTATTTTTAATGTAAATATACATGATTTGCACCCATATACTTTCTTTTTTTAGCTTCACGCTGTATCCCGCACATAGCAAGGTAGGCAGAGGGATCCATAGAATGCAATGTTATGACACTCCGTTCTTCTTTAACATTTCCGTTCCCCGCTTTCCACCGAAATTGAGGCATTGCGTGCTGTGTGGTGGAACTCAACACTGAGCTTTGCCTTGTTATATATTGTTATTATACATATATATCATAGAAGAAATTAACTTACAAATACTAACTGTTTAAAATATATACAATTGATAAATTGAAGAAAACTTGCCATTGAAAGATAAACACAAAACGAATCAATTTAGGTTTGTAGGTTGAGGATTTCAAAATTGCAAAACGTTACGTTACGTGCTAAAAGTGCTAAACCTACGGTAACTTTTCGTATAAAGATAAAATAAACATTGTATTTAGAAATATTACATCTCCTTTTGGCCTAAAATAACACCTACACTATGAGGTCATAGAGGCGCAATGGGACAGCATTTGACTGAAAACGGGTTGTCGAACCGGTACTATGGTTGTGGGTTCGATTCCCGCTTGGGGCAGTGAATATATTTAAATTATTTTCCTTTGAAATGACAAAGCGCAGCGTTAAGTTCCGTTACCATAACACGTAATGTCTCGACTATAGGTGGAAAGTGAAGAACGGAGTTTCTTAAGATATTCGCGACCGAATATTTTTCTACGTTTCTAGGGAGTAGTAGGGAAAATATAATGAAATTCTGAAGCTGGTTGCCGAAAACTTGTATCGTCAAGGGGAGGACAAAAAGAATAAAATTTGTTTTGAATTATCAATGTTGAGAATATAATATAATAATTTGAAATGATGTAAATCACGTCAGCGGTTGCGAATGTGTTAAGGCTAGTTCCTATCTACCTACCCTGCTATGCAGGAAAAAGCAGTCACCTACATATGAATGAGCGCAATAACGGAACCAACGTTTGAAGTTGTCATAATATTAGCAAAAAGCTTAAAATCATTATACTTAACCCACATTAAAAACAAAGATATAATTCTCACACAAAATAATTGAAAAACTTATTGTTAACTTGTTTTCGTGAAAGTTAAAATAAACAAAACAATAAATCATAAAGAAAGCAAATAAAATTGTGAAAAAGGTTACCATTAAGAAATTAATAAAACATTTTGTTCACTAAAATTGCATTAAATATGCACATTATAATACATACATAGCTTTACGCTATATCCCGCATATAGCAGGGTAGGCAGAGGGAACCTAGTGTTAAGACACTCCGTTCCCCACTTTCCGCCGAATTGAGGCGTTGCGTGCTGAGAGGCGGAACTCAACGCCGCGCTCTACCTTGTCACCAAGCCCAGGAAATGAAAATACTACATTTCCTGGAGTGAGGATCGAACCCACAACCTGTCGCATTTACAGTCGCACGCTTGTGCCTCTGCGCCACGACAGGTGTTATTATAATATACTATATGTTAATTAATAATATAAAGACGCCTACTAAAGTCACGTGATAGTATTGATGTTGTATAGAAAGTAAGAGCAATAAAAAAAGGAAGAAGTTTCTATTAGGGTAAAAGAAATGATAACGAATACAGCTAACAATAGAATCGACCATCTCGCTCCAATTCCCAGTGAAAATTTTCTAATCCCAAAACATAATGAGTGTACCATATTCACACACTAGAGTAAACGCTTGTCAGTAATTATATTTTTTGCAATGAAATTATTATTAATGCCTTTCGTGGCGCAGAGGCACAAGCGTGCGACTGTAAACGCGACAGGTTGTGGGTTCGATTCCCACTCCAGGAAATGTAGAAATTTAGTATTTTCATTTCCTCGGTTTGGTAACAAGGCAAAGCGCGGCGTTGAGCTCCACCACTCAGCACGCAATGGCTCAATTCGGCGGAAAGTGGGGAACGGAGTGTTTTAACACGAGGTTCTCAGGTTCCCTCTGCCTACCCTCTTACATGCGGGATACAGCGTGAAGCTAAAAAAAAAATATAATTATAGTTCAATTTAAAGCTACATAGTAATTAAATTGGTCTTGGCTATTTATTTTTTATTACCTATGAAATCTTTATATAAAATTCTTCCGTTACAAAGTGATTGACGCACATCGAAATCTAGTGGAGGTAGAAAACATAAATTTGATACAAAGGTTATTTACTAAAGAAGAAATTCTCGAAATTCCTGCGGGATCGGGATAAAACAAGAATTTACGTATTATCGATTTCGTGAACGAAGTCGCGAGTAAGAAATCCTATATAATTAAAGGTAGCACAAAAACAATATAACAAAGAAAACAGTGAAATCAAACCAGATACAGGTTAATTATATTTAAGATAAAAATGTTCCATTTAGTGACATTAACATTGACAATTAATGCTTACAGTCAACAACAAATGGGCCACAATTATCTTTTACGTCTAACTTCCACATAATATTATTTAATCCATTTTTTTTACCATAATACATCTAAAATTATACTATATATATTACACAAAAAATACTCAAATTGCGATTCCTACTCAAAGAAAAATCATTGAAGAACAAAATTTGAATTAGCCAAGTAATTCATCTTAAATACTATGAAACGAGTAATGGTCCGCAAAGTAGTCTATCAATCAACTGAACCGAGATAAATAATAACGTTTAACTTGACACGCGGAAAGAAACGTATTAGCTTAATGTGTATTAACTCATACAGGAAACAAATAGAGATTTTGATTGCTCGATTACTAAATTTACTTTCTACTGTCGTATTAATCAAATAAGGTATATCAAACGCCGATACTGAACTAGAATATTTAGCTTTAAAAAGTTATTTCGTAACAATATTTACAATTTGATAAGTAACTGGAACAATAATATAAAGGAACCGTCAATCTGCCTTCTTTTTTGTATTGAATGAATGACTGTTTGTGTATGAAATAGAAGAATCTGATTTCATAGTCCGATGCTTTCGCCAGATAGTTATTCTTTGCAATATATACAAACGTGGCGGAATAGTGCGAGCGTTGACCTTGTTGATAGAAGAAACGAAAGTAATCCCATTGTAGTTTCCGCGACCTGGGGTCAAAGATCTGTCGCCGGCCATCTGTAAGGTCTCCTCACGTTGACTCACGACGTGGCATCACGATATAATTTCACGAAACTCGTCTCACGGCATCTCGAACCACCGTGAATAATTTTAGAATTGGCAGCAAAGGTTATCGAGATTCAAGGCTGGAGCATCTCGCACGTATATTAAGTAATTGATATTGCTCTTGTTTCTATGTATAATTTCACTTTGTTACATATAGATATGACGTAGTTTTGTAGTGCTATAAGGTTACACATAGGATTAAGTCATTTACGTGTTATTTATCACCTAATTATTGTCAACCTGCAACTCAATGAACGCAGTAAAACTGGAAATTCTTCAAGCGATTAAACGAGCAAAGTGGAACACACCCACGGCTGCAATTAACTACTATATTGGTATCTAAAAGTAAAAGTCACTCGCGAACTTCCGTGCATTAAAAGATTCTTAAGTAAAAAGTTGATAATGCAACCTTTTTTTTCATTTTAGTATCGTTATTACTTGGTGTAATTGATTTATTTCTCATTCGTCACTTTTTGTTACATCCGTTACAAAGCTTAAAAATATCACGTTGAAAATGGACTAGTATAAATGTTTGTCGTTAGAGTTTTTTTAACTTTATTAAATTATTTGTATTAAATTAATAACTTATGTACATATGTCCATCTATATACTTTAAATTTATGAGTATATTTATATTTTATATGAAACTTATATTTCTAAAGACGTCATTAGCAGTCATTAAATGACTACTCGTAGTTGATAAGTTTTTTAATGATACACATTTATTGTGCTGCGATTATTCAAACAATGATTCATAGTAACACTCATGACTAAGTAAAGATTGAAATTAATCTCATCCTGTTATTATGTTTGCTTTAAGAAGATTGTGTGTAATTATACTGGGAATTTAATGTTCAAATTATTTTGTCATACTTTATTTACAGATGATGTTACATTCTTTTTTTTACATATTTCTTACACAATATGGATAAACAAAGGATATGAGTTATGATAACTAAATTCTTTTTTACGCGCCAAATCATTTTTTGTAGTTTCATTTATTTTTTACTTAAATTAATTAAAAAAATATATGCATTAAATTTATCCTTGAAGAACTTAAATTTGAAATTCAAAAACTATATTATTCCATTTTCTCCCATTCAATAGATATTGATGGGTAGGTGGCTGGTTCGTATTTATTAAAAAAAAAAGTGGATATCTTAAATATAAAATATAAAAAAGAGAACCGGGTGGAACACGATACGGTTATAGATTAACCATCATCTACGTTTCGTACGTTTACATTTCGAAGTTTTTTGTCATTTCACATATTTCTGGTACATTTATGTTACATTATTCATGATTTTCACACCCTTTGCGGCTATCTAACCAAGTCGAAGAAACATATATTTACGAATGTACAGTAAATATACTAGTTGGTACTTCCTGTTTGTATAAGCACCGACAACGTACGTGAATATTTTCAAATGTACGTAATAATTTTCAAATGACCAAAAGTGTCAAAAGAGTATATATTCTTTTTTTTTAGCTTCAAGGTGTATCCTGCGTATAGCTGGTTTGGCAGAAGGAACATGAGAACCTAGTGTTAAAACACTACATACTCTTTCAACAATTCCGTTTCCCACTTTCCGCCGGATTGAGGCATTGCGTGCTGATTGACGGAAGTCAACGCCGCGCTTTGCCTTGTTACCAATCTTGTTAGTTTGCTAATTAATCAAAAAAACTATCCACCTATTTGTTCATCCAATCAAAAATTCATCGAATACATATTGACCCATTCAAAAAGCCATCTACATAAATATTCACCCATTCTATATGTGATTGATTTGCATTTAAAACAAAGTTCAACAATATGAAACCGTTACATAAACTGGCCTTCAGTTTCACCTTAAACAATTCGCAATTAGAGAAAGGTCACACCGCTTAATGAGATGAGAATCAATTTCTCTACCTGCGGCGAAAACGTTAACACTTTCTGTTGTGTTTTTAAGTAAATACCGATTAGCGTTAGAATTATAGCGCCCATAGGCAATGATCGCATATCTATGGTAAATACGAAACCATGGCTTGTAAAGTAACGTTACGTTGGGTACTTGACGTAAATGTTTCCAATAATGTCAATAGGTTTTTAGTATGAAATATAAAACAAATATTGCATAAAACTTGTGAATTGCTCTGTTGGAAATTTTATTACCCCAAATGTATCGAATATGCATTATGTATGGAGATAAATAAGTAATATAACTCTTGACTTTCCTCATATATATTTTTGAATATTTAAGGTTTATTAAATAACTTTTTAATTTAAAAAAAAATGTTTGTCACAAATGAACCGAAATAATTTAGAAGTGGAATTTCAACATGTAGAAGATGTTTTTGAGACGCGAGTGTAGGTGCTCTGCAGTAGTTTTCTTCAGGTTTTTCTCGCCTAAAAGTGTTGCTTGAAATTGTCTCAAGGATGTGCTGCAAATTTGTTTGTAGTACATTTGAAAATTTAGGTTTGTTTTTATTCTTTAACTAACTAGACTGAGGCCTGCCGTGGCCCAGAGGGACAAGCGTGTCACTGTAAACGGGACAGGTTGTGGGTTCGATTCCCACTTCAGGATATAAAAATATTATGTATATAACATAATAATTAATATGTAGTATTTTATTTCCTCGCTACGTAAGCAATTTCAGAAGAGATTTTCAGAGAGTGGGGAACGGAAATGTTAAGAAAACAGACAATTTTATCACCAAGTTCTCAGGTTCCATTTACCTACCCTGCTAAGTGCTGCATACTGCGTGAATTTAAAAAAAACTAACTAGCAATGTCATATATGTAAGCAGCGATGATTTTAAATTCACTTAAACACATGCTTTTCTCGCCTCTTCGATATCCGTCAAAATTCTTGTGATATTGCGTCGTTGAGTGACGGAACTCAACGCCGCGTTTTGTCTTCCCAGAGTGAAAAAATAAATATGAGCACAATCAGTTTCTCGACAAAGAATTCAAAACCAATCGCATTTAAATTGGACGCAATCCGCTGCACTAAGATGGCCTCCATAAAGATGCTTCTTTTTTTTGTTAATATATATATTTTTATATTATTCTTAAGTGCAGTTTGCATTTTGCATTAAATATAATTAAAAGTATATAACTTAATAACTAATATCATCATAACATCTTAAGATGTAGTTGCTTTAATGTTAACTTAAAAATTTTGTATAAAATTATGATTATATTTTGAAATGAAATACCTGTCAAATGTGAAACTTTGATAAAAAGGTTTGCTCTCTCGGCTGCAGGAAACGCTAGTGGGGTAATGATGATGACCGATGTATTGTTTATAGCCGTATCGTATGAGGAAACGCAGTAAATGAAGTCACTTATAACTCACCTGTGTTTGTTTCCTCGATAGCGTAGTTAATCTTAATTGGCTTGACTTATAAATGTATGTAGAATAGTAACTAGAATATTACAAACTAAAATCTTAGTATGTAACTTTGAGGATTATGTATATGCTATTTATGTTTATGAGTATAGGAATTAAAAAAAAAATACATTGATAATTTTTTTTGGCGGAAAGTGAGGAACGGAGTGTCTTCCACAGCGTGAAGCTATGAATGTATGTATGTATATATATATAAAATTTTAACACAACATGATTGGAAAAGAAAAGCTTTACTGATGTAATCTTATTTAAATCTAATCAAATTAAATCTAAAAGAGGATCCAAAGTTTGTGTTGCACGTATGTGTATATAGATTTATAGACAAGAAAAAAAATACTTTTTCCAACGAACATGTTTTATGAACTTGTATAAAAATTAAATTAATTTTCTTCATAACAGTAATTGCATTAAGAATTATCTGCGGCCATTGTGACGCAGTGCGACAGCAACTGACTTTAACTGCAATTGGTTGTGGATTCGATTACCACACGGATGTTATTATAATTAAATTATTTTAATTACTCCTCTTTGGCAAGATTCATGCTTTATGTCTAGGGTAGTAGGTAGGGTAGAGAGAAACTAGATATATTTAATTTTATAATGTAAAATATGCTTTTTATGTCTTATTATATATACACATAATGTATGAAATTATTTTTACCGGCTTAATCGCGTATACTTCATTTATATACAATAATATTTCATGTAGACAGTTTACGGCGTTAAGTTCCCCTACTTACCACAACAACAACAATTCGAACGGAAACCGGAGTGTCTTGATACTAAGTTCACTCTGATTACCCTGCAGTGGCAAGGCGTCCATAAACTCGATTCTCACCGGCTTGCCTAACTTTTCAAAGTACAAGTGTGGAACCTAAAAAAAATATCGATTGCCAAAATAAATAAATAAATATATATATATATATATATATATATATATATATATATATATATATATATATTGGGCATAATATTTCAAAAAAACAAGCTCTGACATTTTATAGACCTAAAAACAACAAGATCATGACCAAAATTCGATAGTGAAATTACTAAATAAAAGGATGTGAAGGACATCCTATACCGGCTTTCATAAAATATATCAGCTCCCCTAAAAATCATCGGATTCTCTAATATTTATCGGCTTCCCTAAATATTTATAATTTATCTTATACCGGCTTCCCTAAATAAACATCGGCTTCCCTTAATTTACCGGCTTGCCTAACTAAAATTTTCACCCCTCGCCACTGTTACCCTGTTATGTGGAATAAAGCGTGAAGCTCCATTAGGAGTTAAAATAGGTCATACAGTAATAATTATTACTAGTATAAATCAGTTGTTCTCTCAAACAATCAATTGTAGTTAATTATTCATATACCCATTCAAACATGTAAATAACACCAAAATAGCGTCTGACGTTCATTTATAATTATATAAATAACAGAGGCGTCAAACGGCGCTTCACTGTAATGCTATGCGCTAATGATTTACAAGACAGCTTAATGATATATGCGAATTTGAACCCACGATACTCTTTGTTTACAAATTATTTATTGAAGTGATAATTGTTTTTGTTGTATGTATTCTGTGTGTAATAGATTTAAGGCCTTGTTTGATACTATATAAACACATAAAATTATTAGCTTCACGCTGTATCCTGCATCCTAGCAGGGTAGACAAAGAGAACCAGAGAACCTAGAGTTAATAAGCCACACCGTTCCCTTTTAACGTTTCCGTTCTACATTTTCTGCCGAATTAAGGCATTGCGTGCTGAGTGGCGGAACTGAACGCTTTGCCTTGTTACCTGAGCAAAGAAATGAAAATACTAAATATTATTTAATAGTTTATTTCTTAGAATGGGAATCGATTCCATAACCTGTCGCGCTTACATTCGCACGCTTGTGCCTCTGCGCCATGACAGTCCTAAATTAAATTTTTAGTTTGGCAATATATAATAACTTGTTCGTTATTTCCTTAGCTTCACGTTTTATCCCTAGTGGGGTAGTCAGAAAGAATGGAGTATAAATACTACAGTCTTTGTTCCATCTCTCCTCTCACACTCTACGTAGCTATTTTTAAGTGTCCTTCAGATGCATTCGTTTTTTTTTCTTTGTTCACGTCAATCAATAAAAAGTCTAATAAAAAAATCTGTAGGCCATATTTTTGTTTACTAAAATTCTCATTGTAGAGGGTATATATTAAATACTCAATGATGTTATATTAAGTTGCTAGCAGTAATTTACTAAATAATTAACAATTAAATACTCATCTATTTCGATTCATATATAAAGATAGGTTTACACTCATGCATCTTCCATTAAATAACAAGCAGGAAAATACATAAAAGAACACAAACCAATCTTTCATAGTTTCAACAAAAATCACAATACTAGGGCACTAAAAGCTTTTTCTTTGCTACGAACTGGAGACGCCATTGTTTCAATTTGTTATTTCTTTTATCAAACTTAGTGCTTCCAATTAATTAATATGAAAAATAATACAATACACAGCACTTAACGTTGTCTAGACAAAATACATGTTTCTGATTTAAAAAAGTTTGCAAATTTAAAATTTGCAATAACAACGTATATGATAACTACTGTAAAAGTATTAATATTACTTTATAATAATATGATTGTTTGTATATATAATAATATTAATGATTAATTTTCTCTAAAAATGAGGTAATCATACCATAACATAATGGAATTACATTTAAGCCTACATAGACAATAGGTAGATGATTATGATTTTCTAGCAAGGCTTTAATCTAGTGAAGCTATAAATTATATTTGTATATTTATATAATTATATTTTATATTTGTAAAGCAAAGCCAAACTTAATAAACTTCACAAAAAAACAAAACAAAATAAAGTTTTAAATATTCCGAAAAGGTACGAAGCATGTGCCTGTTGTGATTTGAGTGTATTATCAAATATAAAGAACATAAATCATGACTGAACCAACTCTTTAAATAGCAAGTACAAATAAAGTAGGCTATAAAAGCTAGTTATGTGTTATATTGTGTTGGAAATGTATTAATTAAGTCCTTTCATTTGATACCCCACATGGTACCCATCAACGATTTTTTTTTGTTTTTATTCATGACGTAATTGCCTCTAGACGGCATTATATTGAATTAAGAGTGTCGTTACATATCTAAGAACACTTGGTATCAATGCCTATCTAACGTAACCTTAATTATATAAATCGATCCAGGGGTTAGGAAGATATGAGTCAATAAAGTTTATTACAAACATACATGATACGCGCAAAAAACTTAACCCTCCTCTGACAGTCTGGTAAAAACTTAATAAAATTATCAAAATTGTAGTTATCATTATGTATACTGTATATATAACAATACAAAAATTGGAAAGTAAACGAGGCTTAACTGAAAGGTTTGAATTAAACTTGTAAACGAGGTATCGCGTGCACGTCAGTTACTAAAAGGATTACCTCGAAATCCTTGCAGTGAAAGAAAAAGGATAAGGATACGGTAAAATGCAATTTAAATAAAATAAGCTTATCAAAAGCTTTGAAAATGAAAAGTTTATTTTTGGCATATTTGTATTCAGGGCTTGTAACATACAATGATGTATAAGTTATTTGGTATTCGCTATTTTTACTAAATATCCCTGTGAGGGGACGGGGTTAGAATACAATTGTCCTCCGCCGCTGGGTTGCGTCCGGTAGGAGGCGGATATCCCAGTAGTTTGGTGGAAGGAGGTTCGTCCTCGGTCTGGCACGCGACCACTATCATGTCAAAGATGAACCGCCAAATATCTAATGATGTTTTCCGGTTCGATGGCATGTAAGCCAGGTTTTCTACTTTCCCACTCATCCTTTCCCCAGAATGTCGTGGTTCCGATAGTAGTCGACTACATTATCCTCTCCTTCCATCTGTATCCTGAAGGTAGGCAACGCTTTTACAACATCTTTGGTGTCTATGGGCGATGGTAACCACTTACCATCAGGTGGTCCTTCTGCTCGTTTGCCATCTGTTATTCTTTAAAAAAATATATAAGTGTATATTTTACTACTACTTACTACTCTACTGCTTACTACTACTTAGGACTACTGTAAAGTTTTCCAAACGTCAGATTTTCATAAGGAATATCCAAATATTGAAATGAGGATTTTTATACACAAGTAATCGGATTAAAATAGTTTCGTTTAATACATGCATAAATTTTATAGGAATAATCCAAGCTTAACATAATTAAAAAGTATATTAAAACAGTATTTTCTTACTATATATGGAGCTTTTATTAAAAGTTTGGGTTAATTAAATGCGACCAGTACTTACTAATCTAAAGTACACTGTTTATGTTTCTTATTTGCCTTTCCGATGATACGTAATCAAAATAAATTAAATTTTAAATGATAAGTGAAACTCGCTTTATTCAATTTACAATATATCGTAATCAGGCGTAACAATCATTTATACTGGCGATCAAGTTATTAAGCCGGTTAATATTGATTAACGTTTGTTGTAGGCGTGTCATTAATTTTATAAATGTAATCGTTAAAATGACCCGCTTGCCGGACCTTGGCTTAAATCATGAATCTGGTACGTCTGTAATCGATTTGTTTACTCACTTTACAGTACAGTGTTTCTCGTGAGGAATTATACGGTACCTGTATTTGCTTTAGTAACGGGACCACCCCTTACCAAAACAAAAATAATATTAATATTTTTGAAGTTGTAAAGCGTTAATCACACACTTAGAAAACGAAAAACATATTTAGAAAACGTATAAAAATTTGAACGCAGCGAGACTCGAACCCGCGCCTCTTGGAAACCGTCCAAGCACTATGACCACTAAGCCATGCGGTCTACATCTGACTGCGTCGAAATTCTTATGCGCTTGTTACAACTTATTTATGTTGTTAGTATCTCTGTAGAGAGATTATTACAAATTTCTGCTACCCAAAGATTATTTTAAAGAACAATCATTTGACAAGAGAGAATACTTTTGAAGAAAAGATTTATTAAATATTTTTGAAGTTTTAAAGTGTTGATCCCACACTTAGGAAACGAAAAACATATTTAGAAAACGTATAAAAATAATATGAATGTTTTATTTTATTCCGCCTGATTTGTTATGCAAGGAGAACTTTGTATCAAGACGCTCTTTCATCCAAAACAGAGGCGTTGCATGTAGACACCGATAATGAAAATAATATCAATATAAATATTCCCTCGTGTTAGAATCGAACCAACAACCAATCCCTTTATAATCAGATGCAGTCCAACATGATATAAGCACAAACATGACTTATTCACTATTTTAATTTACTATTTGGTTTAGTATAATAAGATACTAGTAGAGTACTTGCAAGCCAAGTAGGCAATATAAGCCGTTGGATTCGGTAACCCAACATCAAGTATCTCGAAGTGGCGAACGAGGTGACGTTAGGCCAATTTCTCTATGGCCAACAAGTGCCAGTGCTGAAGACGCAACTTTGTATAATGTAGTATTTTATTTAAGGACAACGACAACAACTTCTGCTACAGCCCACTTAAAAGCAATTTAATAAAAAGCTTATTAGGTTTATTTTTTCGTAACGAGCACAATCGTAAAATAGTATTTACGATCTTGAGTGGACTCCCACGACGCGTTCATTACAAAATTGTAAACATACTATATCCATCTTTGTAATAAACTTTTTTGCTTACTTAAATAGCAAGATTTATTGTTCTATTTTAAGTCATTCTATTTTGAATGAAAAAAACTATAGTCTTGAATTTAATTTTGTTAATGTTTATGAAAGTTTTGCAAAAATAAACTAGTTATAATATAAATAAAGTATGTCTAAATTTCAAATTTTCAAAGGATAATATGAAACGGCTTTTGTGTTACACAACCTTCAGTAGTCCCACACATACCATGTCCATAAATGAATATCCAACGTCGATCGGCACCTTTACACCCACGCTGTAGTTAGCTTTTATTAAACTATCGCAAATTATTTATTATAGGGTTAAATATTAGCAATATATGACTAAGTACGACATACTACTACGAAATACTAAACTTACAAAATTAAATTATAAGTAGCTTCTTTGTAGTGCAGTTTGAAGGTGTAATTCAACACGACGGATTTTAATTTCGATCTGCCAAATGCCAAATTTGATTCCACCAGCTAGAATAAAGAAAATAACGGAAAAATGAACAACATATGACGACAGAAACATGTGCAGATTAATAGAAGCAGCAAGGCTTCTAGTGTCTTAGATACGAGTATATACAAAACGCTTGCGCTACTTAGTTACTAACAGACGACGTACAGGCGTACGTAAATTACAGGCCCTAGAACACTAAAATTTGGCATGTATATTACTTGGGAAGTGTAGGGGAGTACTAAGAGCGTATTGTTCGAAATTTCTACAAAAACAGGAAAAAACGAAATTTTAGCTTTTATAGTCTACGCATATCAAATGGCGTGATACAACTAATTCATAAAACTAATAAATTAAAGTCAATATTTAAATAAGTAATATTTAAATATTTATTTTTAAATAAGTGTGAGTACTAATAGTAAGATATAATTGATTTTGGCAATTCAGAAGTTAAATTTCCTAGCACGTCATATGTACTCGACGCATAGTAGTCGTATAAGCCAGATTTAGGTTACCTGAGTGGCTCTGACATGCTCGTTAGATTCAAGTACACTTCAAGGATCTTAGTGGCGTAAGGAATTTGCTATCGAGGCTACTGTTTACCGAACATTTCCATTTAGTTTTAACTGTTTAGTTTCATAATATGTGTTAGTCACTATGGTTTTTGTTATTTTTTTACTTTAATACTGGTTTTTACTTATCTTAATGTATGTTTTGTGTTTCTTAAACTTTTTCTTAAATTTGTTACTTTACTTGCTATTCATTATCAACGTATTGAAGAATAAACTCTACTTCTTTCTTTGATAAATGATGAAAACGAAAAGCCTATTAATATTATGAATCCGAAAATTTATGAGGATGGATGTCGATGACTCTTTGACAATAAAACTACTGAACAGATTTATATCAAACTTCACAGAAATATAGTTTATGATAAGAGAAGATATTACGTTTTATAAAGATTTTATCTAACTTGGCATAATTTAAATATGTAGTATTTTATAAATTTGTCGAAACGGATTTAAATTAACATTCATCGCAATCAAGTACGTCTCAATGTCGTACATATTGTCATTAATCAGCATGTTGTCATAAAATTGACATTAAATATTTTTTACGACACCAATAAATATAAAAAGGCTAATAATATTGGCACTATAATGTGTATATTAATCAATATATTTAAAATTCTTTAAAAGGAATTTATCCTAAACCGTTAACATTCGCTATAATAAATATTCACATTTTTATGAAGTCTGTTAAAAAAAATAAATGTACTAGTATATTTTCACTTTAAACATTTTTTACTGTTTATGTTGTTGTGTAATATTATATCCGAATACCACAAAATCTTTATAAATTGTGTAATATATGTAGCTTTTCTATTATTATGCTATTTCTAAAAAAATACTCTCATAAAAATTATATTTACGATGTTAGTAAGATTACAGAGGAAGAAAAACATAACATTGAGGTCAACATTTTGGTAACGGTTCAACGTTTACCAATGTAGAACCAGCATAGGAAATAGTACATAATATATCAGCTTCACGCTGTATCCCGCATATAGCAGGGTAGGCAGAGGGAACCTAGTGTTAAGACACTCCGTTCCCAACTTTAATGCCTGTCGTGGCGCAGAGGCACAACGATAAACGTAACGTGGGTTCGATTCCCACTCCAGGAAATTGATTTTTTTTATTTCCTGGGTTTGGTAACAAGGCAAAGCGCGGCGTTGAGTTCCGCCACTCAGCACACAATGCCTCAATTCGACGGAAAGTGGGGAACGGATAGGAAATAGTAAAATATTTATATCTATTTTTAAATAATTAGATTGAAATACGATATATTTTGTTAAAAATATATCTAGTATGAGGTTACTTATAGAAAAAATATTATAAGCTCCAACACTAAATGAGGGAAAATGTAATATAATATGACATAAAATGAAAGCAAAATATAACGGAAGAAGTCGGGTGCAAAAACGCATGATACGCTCAATTTACTTACACACACGCGCGTTTAGTGAAATATAATAAACATTTATAAATTATCCTTACGAGTTCTCTACGCTTAAGTTATTGAAGAAAGCACATCTTTCTCTCTCATAAACCTGTCTTATTTAAATAAAAGGAATTATAAATTAAATTAGACGATTAATTTCTATACAATGTTAATGCGCGGCGTTGTGTACCGTAATTCACGAAAAATAATTGGTTTTATATGTCGATTAAAAAAAATATTGACATCGTCATGGCAAAGGCACCTCTTATTTTCGATTTATACATTTTATTCGATTATCAGTGTTTATTTTAAAATATTTCTATTTCCATCATCTACCCCATAAAAAAAACTTAAAACATTTGGTTTTAACCGACTTCAAAAAGTAAGACATTCTTCATACATACATACATACATAGTTTCACGCTGTGTATCCCGCGTATAGTAGGGTAGGCAGAGGGAACCTAGTGTTAAGACACTCCGTTCCTCACTTTTCGCTGAATTGAGGCATTGCGTGCTGAGTGACGGAACTCAACGCCGTGCTTTGCCTTGTTACCAAACCCAGGAAATGAAAAATTCCATTCACTGGAGTGGGAATCTAACCCACAACCTGTCGCGTTTACAGTCGCACGCTTGTGCCTCTGCGTCACGACAGTCGACAACTAAATTTGATTGAAGACATTCTAAATTTGTTTGTTTTTATGTGTGTTACCGCAAAACTTTTTACTGGGTGAATGAATTTTGATGATTCTTTCTATATGATAGCTAGTGCTTCTAATGTAGTCCCAATTAAATTTAATTAAGATCGAACAAATAGTTTTTAAGTTATTCGTAATAATTTTACTTTTACGTATATTTTATTTGAGTAGGTTTTCTATTTCTCTTAAAACATTATAAATTAATATATATATATATATATATATATATATATATTAATTTTCAAAGTAAATATTTAGCTGCAGTAATATAGGAATAATGAAATTAATTTCAATTTATCCAACAACAATTATAATTAATTTGTTTTCGTTTTATATTTACAACCACTTAAATATCTCAATTTGCAAAGGGACTTTTGATGGGGTGTTAAAATTTTGATTATTTACTTTTCGTTTAAGTCTCTACTAACGACATCGTATAAATTTTAATAATCTATTTAATTGTACAACAAAAGTGACATAAAATTTATGGTACAGTGTTACAATAAAAAGGACAGAAATACACTGTCGAAGTTCGGTTGCGACATCTTTGACGTAGACTGCATGCACTAAGTGATTATAACTTTAACTCAGGTTAATATTAGGAATAAAAAATGTATATTTTAAGAGATAGACAAAAAAATAATGTTGTGCTGTGTAGCTATAATAATTATAATAATTACTATTAGATATTTTATTGTACAACCAAAAATATTATAAAAAGTACCGCAAAAAAGTTATGTAGGTATATGCAGTTTTATGCTTTCTTCCAGATAACAGTGTAGACAGAAAGAATCTAGTCTCACGATACTCCATTTATCGCTTTCCATGAATTTGGATATGTGTATTAGGTGGCGGAACCCAACGCCGCGGTTTGTTTTACCGAAATAAATATTCATAGGAATATCTGTCTTAATAAATAAAAAAAGAAAATAAAAAAATATATATCCACTAATATTTAATATTATTATTTCATTGAGTTCCGCCACTCAGCACGCAATGCCTCAATTCGGCGGTAAGTGGGGAACGGAATTGTAGTGTGAAGACACTCCGTTCTCCACTTTCCGCCTAATTGAGGCATTGCGTGCTGAGTGGCGGAAGTCAACGCCGCGCTTTGCCTTTTGCTTTGCTTTTAACTGAATATATACCCAGGAAATGAAAATATAACAATTTTACATTTCTGGGAGTGGGAATCGAACCCACAACCAGTCGCACGTTTTAGCCTCTGCGCCACGACAGGTCTTAAATAACATTTTTTATACTATAATTTATGAGATACAAATCTAATGAATGTTTTTAACCTTGATATTTCACACCGTCGCTTATCTTAACTAAATCAGATCATACATTTGCATGGTTAATACAGATATCATACACGATTTGAACCTGTTATCTTTTTTAAACTTTCACTTGTCTCCGATGTTTACGTAATCTTTAATTTCATTTATTTACCAAACTATAACTTTAATATTTTATTTATATTCTAAGTACTTAAATTTAGTCTTAGTGTAAAGTTACTATAAAATAGGATTTAAAAAGACAAGCTTTAGTAAGACGAAGTACAGCGTTGAGTTCCACCACTTAAAAAGCAAGAAATCGACAAACGGAGTGTCTTAACACTAGGTCTTCTCAGACTGCCCATCTATGCGGAATAGCGGGTGAAAATGCTTTTTCGACTTAAAAAGGAATCTGTGTAGCGTTAAGTTACATGCGAGATATGCTTACAAAAGAATCGTGAAGAGAACTACAAAAATCCTTATAGCATGAAGCTACCTTAGTTTAACTAAAAATCGCTATCGCTTGTACCTGATACTACTTTGGCACGAGTCCAAAGCATGGCAAGTCCGCAGTGGCTGCATTGTGAGCGCAATTTATGGACGTCCGCACTAAATTCCATAGAAATTAAAAGCTTGGTAGAAGTGACATCCAGTACAGCGCTTTATTGTCTGGAATGGCCAAAGATAAAAATGTACTAATTTTTGCCTTTTCTAATTCAAAAATGCTGAAATATAAGCTTATTAAATAATTTATATTAAATAAATTATCTCTCCCTGAAGTATTTTCAGCTAAGAAATAAATAAATGTTTATTAACAGAAAAAACTCTTTCCAGTTGAGAAAATCAACAATTTTACATACATACATAGCTTCACGCTGTATCCCGCAAATAGCAGGGTAGGCAGAGGGAACCTAGTGTTAAGACACTCCGTTCCCCAATTTCCGCCGAATTGAGGCATTGCGTGCTGAGTGGCGGAACTCAACGCCGCGCTTTGCCTTGTTACTAAACCCAGGAAATGAAAAATTCCATTTCCTAGAGTGGGACTCGAACCCACTACCTGTCCTGTTTACAGTGCTTCTGCGCCACGACAGGCGTTAAAATTTAGAACAATTTTACAAAAAAATATATAACTGTAGAACGTAGTCACATAATTTTATGTGTATATATTTTAGTACTTTTTTAATACGTCTTGAATTGAGCTCTAAAGTCAAAATTTATAGCCAGATTTTATGCTTAATACCATTTCTACAACGTCTATCTACACTTCCGCATACTTCCCCTTTACAGGATATGCGCATTACATGAATAGTTTAATAAAGCACCGATGTTTATGGATGCAATGGGATTATATTACCACTATCATAGATAACATATAGATAACAGTTTGTAGGTTAATTGGTAAATATTAATTTAAGAGAGGCGTAATCATGGTGCAGTTTGGATTCGTTTGGTTGAACGATAGTTAAAGGCTGAAATGAAATTCGTATAAAAAATAGGTATTTTTCTTAGTATGGTCACAAATTTTGTTATATTGAATTCCGAATTTCATATCAAATCTCGGTCTATCCTGAAACAATATGGCACATAAATGCTATAGTGTAAGAAAATAAGCTTTCACTATCAAAATATACTATTAATGTTATAAATGCGTATGATCTTCAGTATGGATGGACATTTGTTACTTTTTCACGCAAAAACTACTCAACAGATTTAAATTAAAATTTCGAATAATATAGCTTATACACCAGAATAGAAAAATTACAATTTATATAGATTTTAGTTTTTATCAATACACCCCGCAGGCGAAGCAGCGAGCAAAAGCTAGTAGTAAATAAATGTAAACTGTAACGATGACATTTAACGTTATTACTTAAACGGGACCTAACTAAAGAAGCACAATCAAAATAGAGACGCTTTGTCGAATTTACTTGTTTGCTTTTGACAAGGAGTTATATTATTAAGTTTTTATTGAAATTTTTAGTTTGTATACAGCTATTGTAAGTGAACTAGTTCTTTGCTTTACTTTTGATAAAGTTGAACAAACTTTGACATTCAGTTCAAATATAACTCTGAGTACCTTGACTCAATTTTAAGCTTCATCTTCGTTAGTGTGATATTTTTTCATTATACATTTTTCTTTTTTTTTTTAAAAAAAGAATATTATTTTGTTTAGAATGTTGGGTCTATTTGTGGAAATAGCGTGCTGATTGGTATAAATTAAGGTCAAACATGGAATTTTAATTGAAATTAGTACCTACAATTAAATCACAATAATATAAAAGCTTTTAATATAGAAATTAACGCCTGTCGTGGCGCAGAGGCACAAGCGTGCGACTGTAAACACGACAGGTTGTATGTTCGATTTCCACTCCAGAAAATGGAAATTTTCATTTTCTGAGTTTGGTAACAAAGCAAAGCACGGCGTTGAGTAGTTCCGCCACTCGGCACGCAATTCCTCAACTCGACGGAAAGTGGGGAACGGGGTGTCTTAACACTAGGTTCTTCTTGCCTACCCTGCTATATGCGGGATAAAGCGTGAAGCGTATGCGTATGTATGTATGTATGTAATATAGAAATTAAATCTTCACGTACCTAAATCGACATTAATATATGCTATACATTTTGCTAATATTACTATATACAATACTAGATATTTATCGTAATATGATGGCCGAAAACTTACAGTATGTTTTTAAAAATATAGCTAAATTTGTTATGTATTTATAAACTATATTACAGTAAAGTTTCATCAAAATCTATTTAGTCGTTTGTACGAAAAACGAAACATCCATCCATCGATCCTCACAAACTTTCCCATTTATACTGTTACTAGGATAATGCAGTTAAAAGCTCTAGAAAAGCTCCTATACATAGACTAACGTTTATTAGAAACCTTCTATTGCTCTTCAATTACTACACTACTCATGTTAGTTTCAACAATGCCTGAAACTAAAACTTTAAATTAGATTCAAGCAATCCAATATTTGACTAAGACTTCGCTATTAAAGCTTTTCAACAACTTTAGTCTTGCACCGTTAACATGAAAATCGATATCCATTCACCTGTAAGCTGCAACTTTGCTTGTATGCGCGTTGTTATCGAACTTTCAGTAATCGTATTATTGATACATATATAGAGATATTTTAGCTTTACGCTGCATGCCGCATATAGCAGGGGAGGCAGAGGGAACCTGAGAACCTAGAGTTAATACACTCCGTTCTCTTTCAACAATTCCGTTGCCGACTTATAGGGATACGTACTTTAAATATAAATTTTGTTTCAAATAACTAAAGATTGTGTATTTATGCTGAAGTCATATTGTTTTAACTTAAAAAAAATGATTTTAATAATAATATTTATTAATAATAATTTACTTCTTATATGAATAAAAAAATAAGATTAATCTGTTTTAATAATTTCCTTATAACGTCATGCTTTTTCTCCCATAATAGGGTTATCAGAGGGAACCATCAAGATACTCTTCCTTCTCTTTCCGCCCGAATTTGACGTGTTGCGTGGCGAAACTCAACTCCGCGCTTTGTCTGCTCACAACGGGAAAATGACAATAATTCCATTTAAACACATCATTTTTAAAAAAATCATTAAATATTTAATTTACTATTATTATGAATTCAATTTGTTATACTAGTTATAAGACATATTTTAAGTAATTAAATTACTAAACAAGGGTATTTTTTTGATCCCAGGTGACATTGAAGATTGCATTGTGACGCCAGCATACCAGGGACAGTTTACGCCGCTACCGGAGGCGCTATGCGATTGCATTATGGACCTTACGTCACAGGTAAGTAATATATTATTATTTATATTAAATCCATACCAGGCGTGAATAAGTGGATAAATCAATAATGCATATTTTTCAGGGCAACATTTTTAAGTTTTTTAGGTATAAATTCTGTTTTTTATATTATTTAAATAGTTTTTATTTTTAAGTGTTTCATTAGTTCTTTCCCATTTTTTTTATTTAGTCCTAATGCCTGTTAATATAAAAAAATGTAGATGTAAGTCAACATATACACCTATTCACGCCTGGTACAGAAATATTATATGTAACTATTTCCGGCAAATTGAAGTGTTGGTACTACTTTTGTACTAGCAATGGCTATTAATCTTAGTACAAAAAGTATATAATATAACTTATGCTAAACTCGTAAAACAATATTTTATATAACGTCACTTTATTAAGCTAAAATCACTTTTGTGATTTAAGAAATTTCCTAACTTATGCTTAATGCTCCAAGTATTTTACTATAATAATATTGTACTCGTTAATATTGTAGACCTGAAAATAAACTTCGGCTTGGATAATTATAAGAGTTGCAGCCTTACAACCTAAGGGCAGGCTCTTATTAAATTATACGTTACCCATTATTCAAATGATGTAAGCAGTAAGCAATTTGCATATTGAGTATCGAGTGCTATATTCAGTTATAACAGGATTTTTGCATTCCATTTCGGTTGAGCACCTAATACCGGAGTGATGAGGTGGCCGTGAAATGTGGAAAATAAAAATACCAGTCCGGTTTCGTGTGCCCGCCGCATATTTTATGCGCTGGCCCAAGTTTAAGCACCTGATGCTGTGACAATGTATTCTATATGTATTTGTTTATTAAATAATTATGTATTTTAACAAAAAAAAAAGAAATCCGACTACAAATAAAATGCACTGAAAAGTATTATTACGAATATCTCAAAAACTACTCGTATACTAATATCTAAATAGGATCATATCAGGAGCATACAGCTATATTATAAAAATGAATATAGTTTCAATAAGAATAAAATTATAAAAGAAAAAGAAATGAAATACTTTTTATGTAATAATGAATGTAACTAAAATAAAGAAGAATATATTTAGAGAGCATATCTGTTTGTCGTAAAACATGTACTTATCTAAATATTATTGTAATTTGTATCGTAAGTACATTGTTATATAACTAACAGTATAGTATACTCGTATATCCTTTTTTTATTTAAAATTGTTCCACTCTATTCTTTTTCATCTTTTTAAAATAAATTTTAATATATAAATATTTGCAGCTTACTTAACATACTGGTATAAAATCTTTAATCTCATATATACATATTTCATACATGCAAATATTATTTTAATAAGACATATTTAATTAAACTATTATTATACAAATACTAAAACCCACAAAACTATGTTACTAAGTGAAATATAATTTAAAATCTTGTACCACACAATTGCAATCGTAGTCTTTTTCACAAAGCATCCCTAAATAACGATGCTGTGAGGTCAGCTTTTGTGCACGCCGCGTTATATGGGGCTATTCTCTATTATAAAACTTTATATATTATGCCTTAGTGTGGTGAATATTAATCACAAGGGGAGACGGAGACAAGACTAGAATTGTTAGTGGAATATAGAAGAATATATGTGTATGTTGAGACTATTGTGGTGCAGTGGAACAGTGTCTGACGGTAAATGTGATAGGTTGTGGGTTCGATTCCCACTAGGAGGAGTTATAACGCTTATGCCACTTAACATGCAATATTTTAGTTTGGGACGAAAAGTGAATAACAGAATGTCGTTACACTATATTCTCTGTGACCATCCTGCTATGCACTTGCAATTTGCTATTAATTCCTTAAATAGATATATGACTACACATTTTTTAAAAATATAGTCGTATAAGTGACTTAATGAAATAAGTTGTAAAAACCGTAAATAAGGTTTACAGTAGTGACATAAAAACAAGTAGCTAGGTGGGTTAGAGTACGTGTTTCTAGACGTTACATCCAAACCCAAATTTTGATAGCGAGATATATAATAAGATATATTTATTTACCAAAAATAACATTTCGGAATTCAAAATACATTTTAATTATATCTACGATCTAGCTTCCTCTATAAGGTAGCTAACTTTCTCATTTTGGAAAAGGAATAATAATTACGTGAAGATTCTAAAAAAGTCAATTCTGCCAATAGCTCTACATTTCGCAAGCTTACAGAAAGCTCAAAAAATGCGATTTCTATTCTTTTTATAAAAAAAAATATTAAATATTATATCGACAAATTTACAATGTTACACATCGGCTTTGTAAATTTGTCGAGCTCTTTCACAAGCGAGAACCAACTGCAATTGTCACAATTATGCAGCGCTGCTCAAACAGAACACTCGTATCTAACAGCTTATTTTCTCACATCAATCGGGTTTTGTGGGCAACGATAATTTAGAAATAAGTCTTACTGCTTATTAAGTACTGACCCATAAATGCATAAGGTCTACCAAATATAGGAAAAAATGGCTATTGTGATTTCAAATTAGTATCTGTTATATGTACGAATAGTCTAAATATAAGTAATTTACAACATTTTTAATAATTGAATAATACTAAAAAATAAATTACTATTGTTTAAGCTAAACAGTAATTTCTGTCTGTAATCATCATTTTAGTAATAAATATTTTTTATTATTTGCATTGCAAATTTAAATCATTACAAAACCGTAATAATTACTTCGTAATCTAAATATATATATATATTTCGACTATGGAGTATGTTATATAAAGTTTTGTAAAAAGCGTAAAAGTAACTTTATTTGTTCCATCGTTATATTTTATAAATTTCTATGTGTTTATTTATCAAGTTGTATCTTTTGAAAATAATTTTGCATTAAAACTTGGTTTAGTATTTATGAATGTAACATTTGCGGCTCTATATTGGTACCATCTGCATAGAATGTCGTTTGCAATCCGTAAGTCTCACTCTAAATACCAAATGTGGGCAGGAATTTTAAACCTAATGAGGCATTTGAATTATGCAATGTCAATATAAATTGTGTTGTTATAATTGAAATTTTTGCATAAGTTAATAATGAAGTTATCATAAAGATTAAACAAGGAAACAACAATATTTTTTTATAACCATTTATAAAAAATAGATGAACTAAAAGAAAATATTTTAATTACGTACGAAAATAAACCCCAGATAAAAATTTAACGAATAACCAGCATAAGTGGCGCCACAAAATATCGCTAGGCTTTTTTTTAGTATGAAGATATCAATGGAGAAAGCTTATATAAGATTAATAAACGAACAAAATAGGGACAACATACTAGTCTTTAATAAATTATTCTATACAAGAATGGAAACAAGTAAATCACAACCGGTTTATTTTAACTAAGGCAAGCTGTTTAGACGTCGTTTCTCATTTAATTAATATACGCGACCGATATATATCCACGCACCTTTCCCAGAAATATGCTATATATATTTTATCATTGAAATTTATCTCAACATTTTGATCAGTTGTATTGCAGGTATGCCAGTAGGTATCATTTTCACCATTAATTTTATTATTTAAATAAAATATATATCAAGAAAATTATTTAAAAGAAACACATAATAAAACTACATTTAAAAATGAAAGAGGTTTTACGAATTATACTTATATTCTTCATGGTTTTATCCCAAAGCAGGATAGCTACAAGTCAAACAAACATTGAATATTATGTGGCGGAACTCAACGCTGCGCTTTGTATTACTACAATAATTTAGTCATTCCCCCATGTGGTGATCAATCTCACAACCAGTTATTTGTCACGCATTAAAAAAGAATAATTTATGCTAAACGCCCAAAGAGTTTATTTAATACATCATTAAATTGCATATTTCTAAGAACCCCGACATAGCATGTATTAAAACATCATTTGGTTTTACCTGGATGCATAACATTTAAAAAAAAAATTCTACCAAATTACCATAAAGATTAGCATATATTTTACGCCTACATAACAATTTTCCAGATCACAAACTGTAAATTCAAAAATATCACTGGGTCAATTTAATTTAGTCTTATATACAGTTATATTATAAGACAAAAAGGTTGGTGGCCCCTGGTTTAGTAACAGCTTTAAACGCGTTAATTAACGCATGTGTTGGTATTAAGTACTATCAGATAGTATCGGCATAGATTAAGCATTTGTCCAGTTTATCTACATCTAACGTTAGATATGCTTCACTTTCTTTTTGTATCTATTCTATTTTGCAATATTTTAGTGAAATTATTTATTATTTTAGAATATTTTTTTATTTGAATTTTATAGTATTAAATAAGATTTGAAATAATGATTCATGGTGCAATCTTTAAATATATTTGGTGTATTAAATTTGTATAGAAAATGCAATAAAAGACAAACATACATACATAGCTTCACGCTGTATTTCGCATTTAGCAGGATAGGCAGAGGGAACCTAGTGTTAAGACACTCCGTTCCCCACTTTCCACTGATTTGAGGCATTGCGTAGTAAGTGGCGGAACTCAACGCCGCGCTTTGCCTAGTTACCAAACCCAGGAAATGAAAAATTACATTTCCTGGAGTGGGAATCGAACTCACAACCCGTCGCGTTTACAGTCCCACGTTTATGCCTCTGCGCCACGACAGGCGTTTGCATTAAAAGAAATAAATTTAATTTTGTTTTTGTAAAGATGTTACATTTAAAGCTTAATATGAAAAAATACCTGCTCGAATTTCGGGTACGAGATGTTTATTTTTTATTTTCTTCGGATCGTTCCTCCACAATCAAGCAAAAAAAAAATTGGGATATAAATTTCTCACAGAAATTTTATGCACTGATTAATATAAAACCTAATTTTACAATACACAGATACATAATATAACTTATTTACTTTTAGCACTTTGTTTTAAAATTAAACTTTTTTTTTTGCTTCACGCTGTATCCCGCATATAGCAGTAGGCAGAGAAAACCACAAACCTAATGTTAAGACACTCCGTTCTCTTTCCGTTCCCCATTTTTATTTGGATCTTAAAAATCTATTAACAAGGTAACTTTAAAGTCATAAAATTTAAAAATAAAATATATGAGTACGGACGTAAACAAGTTCTATGGAAAATTGCATTTGTTAATATGCAAATATATTTACTTCCTGGTTCTTAAATGATCAATTAATTATAAGAGCATATACATTTGTTAAAAGTTATCATAAAGTTATGGTTTAATCGTAGAGGAATTAAGTGAACTTAGGATTTGTTTTAATATGTATATATTACTTGCTTAGCTTCCAAAAGCCAAAGTTTATACTATAGAAGTAAAATATTTACTTATTCAATAAAGCACACTATAACACGTAATATCTATTTCAATTATTGTCTAATAATATGGAAACAATGCTTGTCACAATAATATTGTCTTAAATTAGTTTGATCGTCACGAATCAGCATCGTGTAGTAAATGCAGAGAGAACGTCGCCATAACTTATTCTCTGTTCGTTGATTTATTTACACGGTTCCATTCAGCTTTACATGTATCCAATGTAAGAAAGTTTGCAACATTTTTGACACATTTCTTGTGCGATTTGCTAAAAAATTCGCTAACGTGTTAGGACCCGATAATAATAGAATATTGTCACAGCAAGCACCTGGTACCTTTGCCAGGACAATCAGGTTAGAAAAATGAATATAAAGATGATTCTTTTGTTTTATTTTATATTACAATACTTTGTCTTGCTTAGCTATTTTTAATTAAAAACAAACATTCCCTCGAATGGATTAAAATTTTCAATCATCGCGGAGTATGACTATTATATGATTATAATATGTAACCCAAAATGTATCATATCGTAATCGATTATCAATATATGTCGCAATGTTCTTTAAAGGTCACCTAGACAATGAGACGACGATATAAATAAGGTATGCAGATTTATATCATCTGAAACGCGAAGCATATGATATCGAAAAAGCATAGTTTGTCATAGATTTTTTTTATTTAAACCAGATGACAGATTAGCTACGACCTGCATCTAGGGTACATACCGACCTAGTTTTATAGTAATGTCCAAGCTACAGTATTCTTATTGAAATAAAGAACAATTCCAATGTTTAGATTAAAAGTCGAATATATACAAAGAAACAAATGTATAAACATTTTCTAGTATTTACTCCAATTCTATTTTATAGCAATCACATCGGAATACATTTGTTTTTGCCTAATTCCATAGGATACTAGCACATAATATCATTGACAATATATGTAAATATTTATTTACGTACAAATATTTACGTCAATAACTCATAAAAGTATATTTAATATCGATTTTCAGCATTCATTCACCTACACACATATTTTTCTCAAGTGAAAATCGATTCTTTAACTCATAAAATTTCAATATATATACAATTTCAAACCATTAGACCACCTGGCCAATCTAATCAATTATTCGATTAATCCGTTAGATGAAAATTTATGCCATTACTTTTAAAAGCAATATTTTTTTTTATAAATAAGCTTCAAGGTAGGATTCCATTTAAGTAGGCTTATAATTCCAAGCTTAATTTATTATGGTGTTGTTAGGAAGTGTATGAGATTCAATTCCTTTCTTTTCAATTCCTAGGAGAAATGTATACATTTAAAACATTCTCGCGGTATTGAGCTAGTTCATTTTATTTACAAATAAAATGAGTGGATGCCATGCCGCGTGAAGATATATGCATTATCATAACATTAAACTTATCGTTTCGCGTCTGTAAATTTTTTTCTTTTCTTCAGTATTCAGTATTTGTATAATCTTTAAATACCCTTAATAATGTGTTCATTTATTTTTAAATTATATTTTGTATCTAAAATATGGTAAATAAAACGTTTAATACAATTATAATAAAAATCATGATTTTTAAAGAAGCATAAATGTTTGATACTTAGTTTTTCTTGTTTTTGAAATTTATTAGTAATCTGCACTTAACGAATAAAATTGATAATAATATATTTATATTTAATAAATTAATTATTTAATTGAAAGAACACATAATAAACAAAATGGACTGAAAAAAACGAAATGCTTACAGCTAATCAAAAAATTTATATCAACTGTAAAAAATACCATATAATTTCTTCCTTATTCCTTCCAACAGTTCATAATAAGAGCTGCATTAAACCTGAAATTCTTTAACAATGATTCCGGATTTACGTTAAATTCTTTTGAACTAAAAAGGCTTAATTAAAAGAGATAATGAGGGTAAGGAGCAAGGCAAATTGCCTCAATTATGGAAGAAGTGAATGGGAAAAATAAATATTTGCGCAGACTACTGAATGTTTTATGTGTTTTTTATAATATTTGAAATACCAAATTTATGGGAAATTTTAAATAAATATACTGCGTCACTTTATGGTAATTTATTGATAATATTTTTATGTAGTTTCTTTGATATCGTCTATTGTAATTAATTAGAGTCTAATTAAGAATTTCAATTTAAAGTAAAAAGAACTCTGGTCATTTTTATAACAGTTTATTTCGTTTCGTTGTATATTAAAAACACAAATAAATAATGACTGTAAACGCGACAGGTTGTGGGTTTGATTCCCACTCCAGGAAAAAGAATTTTTAATTTCCTGGATTTGGTAACAAGGCAAAACGCGGCATTGAGTTCCGCCACTCAGATCGCAATGCCTCAATTCGGCGGAAAGTTGGGAACGGAGTGTCTTAACACTAGGTTCCCTCTGCCTAACCTGCTATATGCGGGATACAGCGTGAAGCTATGTATGTATGTATAAATATAAATATATACATTTCGTCATACCCCGTTAGCAGGCTAATAGATAATTATTAATATATTTAAAAATATTAAGAAATTATTTTTGTCATTACAGGGGCAATCCGCCACACTGGAAAGCATAAGAACGTCGCTATCGTCGAAGTTTCCGTCGATGCAAACACCTTCCCATGAAGTCGTCTACGACACGCTAGCTCAGCTGATGCAGGAACGAAAGATCTACCAGACGTCGCGAGGTTTCTTTATTGTAACACCTGAGTAAGTTTAAATTTTCGTTTTCTTACTATACTAGTGTCCCCGTTGATGCGTTAACAACGCGTTGCCTAGCAACGTTTATGTCAATTTAAATAAACATGGATGTGAAACACATGTGTACGTACATAGTGTGTGTAACATTTCTTTTATTTATTTAACATATATTTATGCATTATTTTTTTAAAACTATTAGCATTCTGCACTTCTTCTCCATATAAACTATAATAGCGCCAAGCTTATTATAAAGATTCTTAGGGAAATTGTCAATTAAGCATACGCATATGTAGCTCTTACACTTTCTTAATATATATGTTTTTCATCTTAAACATTTTCTTATTTCTTGTGAAAATATATGCCTTAAATAAACCTACATACAATAATTTATAAATGTTAATTTCTAAGAATGAAAGTAATACATTTTTTTAACACGGCATGAAGTTTCTTTGAGTAGAAAAACATTTTTTTTTTTCTATTAAATTCGAGAATATCTAAAAAGTTAGAACATATATACGTTTTTAACTTGATAATTATTTGAAACCTTGCAAAAGTAGTGAACAAGTTAATCTCACGCACAGTTATGTTTACTTAAACATAATTATTCTTTAAAGACATGAATTTGTAGTTATTATCATTCCCAAGGCCTTTTCTTAACATACATTAATGGGTTACTTTCTTAAGCTCACAAATCCCGTTATAAATTATGAAATAACACATATTTGTGTCTGAATATTTCATCAATAATATTAATTAATGGTTTAAGCTTTGGCCTGCAATACACTGGCTGTCTACCCTACAGAGTCTAGTGATTGCGTTGGCCACGTGTCTTATATTTTGATTAATGTATTTATGTATGTGCATAAAATAAAATCATTAACTGATGTTACGCAAAGTAAATTCTGTCAAAATGTTACTATAGCTGCTGTTAATATAAGAACATACATGAAGGAAAAAAAATGACCCCTTATTTATGAAAGTTATGGGGAAACAGGAGTTTGAAATCGGGAATAGTAAATTTTTAAATGAAAACAACTAACATCAATGTTATCTATAATAATGTAATAAAAATTCATTAAATTAATAAGATATAATAACACAAAACTATCATGTGTTTGTTATCCACTTTTGTATAATGGGAAATATATGCAACGCGTATTTTGTGGTCACGGATTTATTTGTATAAAAATAAATTAATAACTCGACGCTAATGGCTTAACTTAGAACTTTAATAATGGGTATCTTCTACAGCTTTTCACTTTTTAGTAACTTTAACTTCTATATGTTTTATTAGAGATTATTGTCTAAAATTAGTATTGTCGAATACATTAACGTTTTTTACGCTATATGAAGAAAATAATATTTCGCCATAATTTAGTCTTTTAATAAATCAACTCTAAGCATAGCTCAAAAGTTCCCATAAGCTACAAACATATTGGTTTAATAAAAGTTATAAATAATGTAAAACGCCGTCCAGCGTAATATAAAAAACCCAAAATAACCAATTCAATACATGTAAAAGTGAAGAAATACCGCTGTCCTTATTCTAAGAATATATACCTTATATGTGATGTACATTTTTATTATCAAGCGAATTCAAACTCGATCGGCATATTACTTCACACTGCTGCGATTTGATGCAACTTTTGATAGTCTTTGTCGGTTTTTAACTTGACACTTGGAAATATTTCTGTGCAGGCAGAAAAGATTGTTTTTTAGATAACGGCTGGAAGCGATGGCTGTTCAATTATGGAATAAGTAAAAGAACAGTTTATGGAAGAAAATATTTATAGATTTATTGAACTATATAGCTTTTCGTTGTAAGCATAGAGGGCTTAGGGTTAGCGTACTACACTTTCTGCCCTTTTAGAAAACATTACATGCTAGTTATCGAAACTAATCTTCGCATTGCGACTAAATAATAGAACAACACTTATATTATAGATACAACGATAAAAAGGTAACTAAAATATTTGGACTCTTTTAGCCACCTCTAGATAGTTCTAATATCTCAGTTCTAAACATAGTTAAGAACTAGAAAAATAATAATTGTAATATTTCAGAACAGGCTAATGTAGTTACTCCAGAATAAGCTAGTGTAGCTAATGACAAAGTTATGTAGTCACCTTAAAAAAACTAAAAAATAATTATTTATCTTCTTAACGACAATTTTAGCTAAAAAATATAACATACCTGTACACTTCTAACCTAAAACACTCGTATATCTTTACTAAACGTTTTCCTTTTCGAGTTAGATGATATCAAATCACTTTACACTTTGAATAACCTAAGTGCTCGCTATTAAATGGTACGGTATCAAGATTCTATGATAATCCTTAACATCACTGTTAACGCGACGGAACTCGCGTTAATTGGCTTGTGGGCGTTCATGTAAATGATAATGCAATACCCACGGACTGTATCGTATTTATTATATAATGTAATTAGTCAATTTTGATTTAAATCAGCTAAGATTGCCAGAATATAAGGACATATCTAATAGTATATAGATAATATCAAGGAATATAGTATGTAATATATGCAGTTATATTTTATGATTTTATGATTATCGCTGGTAAGACAAAGTACGGTGTTAAATTCCGCCTCTCAACATACACAGACTCGAATTCAGGCGACAAACGTAGATAATTATCTCTCCCTGCTAAGTGGGATAAAGTATTAATAAAGCTTTAAAAACAAACTGATTTAGAATATATATTTTTATCCCTATATGTGTTAAAAAAATATGGTACGTGGTAGAAAGAATACATAGAAAGAAAACGTAATTACTTCCTTGTCCAGTTTCCGCCTGTTTAAACATATTATGGCAGTAAGTGGCTAAAACCACAAACATTTGTGTGAAATTGGGACCCACAAATATCAATATCACGCACATAAGGCCCTGAAGGTATATTAAATACAAATTACTAATTAGAAATGATAATTAATCCAAAATTTAATATACCTAGCAAATAAATTCGTTTAAGGCTATATTTTTTTACAAAACGGAACCACACAAATGAAATCCTTGAAACATTTTTCATCTAGTTACCATAGTACAAAGGCAGGCCAAATGAAATATGACATGTGTATTAAGTTTATCAAAGAGTAAGGTCAAGTCAATTCATAACCAATATTACATTATATTATTTATACTGTCCGTTCATATATTGTTAGTAAAGATTGTACAGATAAGACCTGCTTTGCAAAGCTTGGTCAATGTGGCTTTTGTAAGAATTACAGTGTGTATAAAACATAGGTTTCGTAATGAAATGATAAATGCGTAGGTATTATCGGTTTCATTTTATCTCATAAATTATGAAATTTTTATGCGGCCGTAGCATGAACATGATGTTGTAAATTGCATCGTTAAAATAATGACATTAAAATATTTTCAATATTAGTAACTATAGCTGGTTTTTTCTTTGCAAGTGTTTAATGCGTTCAGAAATGCCGAAAACCTGAAAAAGATTGAATTGGGTTTAATTTATGCGAAGAGATTTATATATTTATTTTGATCGTCAGATATTTCCTTGCATAGCTTTTCTTGCCGCCTTTTACGTATTTATATTACAACAAATATTTTATCTAAACTATTTTTTTTAACTTCACGCTGTATCCCGCATATAGCAGGGTAGGCAGAGGGAACCCGAGAACCTAATGTAAAGACTCTCCATTCTCTTTCAACATTTCCGTTCCCCACTTTCCGCCGAATTGAGAATGAATTGAGTGGCGGAACTCAATTATCTAAACTATAACATGACAAAAACTTTTATGCCAGCGAAATAAGTAAGTAAAGTAAGACGACTGATACACAACGTATCAGTCGTCAGATAAATATGTTTTAAAAGAGGTACTATTAAGATCGCTCTTAAATGGACAAAAATAGAACGAAATTTAATTTTTTCCTTAAGGCTTTCTAGCTAAAAATGGAAAAGATTTTTTATTAAAGCTAATACCAAAAATATAAGTAATGGTGTATCTTAACAAGCAAGGAGATTGAGTACATTCACTGATCAAAAAAATACAAGATCGCCGGTTTGTTTGATAAATTTTTAAAGAGCTGCTCTAATAAAAACTTCAAGTGTTATAAGTGACAGTTGTTCTTGTACAAAAAACGGTACTCGATGAAAAGTACGGCAGAGTCCGGTTAGGACAAACGATAAAAACGTGTAAATAAGAAATTTATCACATCGTAATAAGTCTGAAACTCACTCAGGCCACTCTAGAGGTCATAAGTATAACGTGAACTTGAAAGCGCAAAAAAGATGTCCACCGGTGCAGTAAAATGTTTAAGCGACATTTTTACGGTCTAGCTACTGTCGTCTTGCCGGATTATGATATAAAAAATATTTTAATATTAATAACATCGTCGTGGCGTGGTTAGGATAGGCATGACTGCACTTAATGACGGACTGTATGAATCATTAATATATAAACTATATTTTAGGACTCCGGTCTGGATAGATAAAAGTGGAATTATAGTTGTAGTATTCAATTTAAAATGACTCTTAAGTGACAGATAAGACGAATAGCGTAGAATTAAGTATTATATATGATAAAATTTATATAAATATCCTTCAATATGTAAAGTTAAAATTGATCCCACAACATAACAATAATAATACTACATTTACAATAATTAAAATTCCATCTAATTCTTACTTTATAGCTGTTACAATGTAACTGAACTACTTCTCAATTACGATAATAATCATAAAATTTAATTACTAAAGTTCTTATAATTACATAGTGAGTATATGATAGCAATTTTGTGCAATAAACTATTATGCAAAATACTTAATCTACAGACGTCGACGATCTCGCTCGCGGTCTTCCTCTCGACACCACTCTACAGAAGATGAATGCAGTTCACCCAGAACCATCCTCATGTCAGATCAAGAAGCTCTTCATCAACTGTACGGCGAAATAACCACTGTGAGAGATGGTGCGATCACACACCAATGTGTGCAGACCAACTTAGCTGATGTCATTTGTGGAGGTCAGTATAAAATATATGAGTATACATTTTTTTTTGTTTAATTAAAAACTTTTTAGGTTAGAGCTTTTTGGTTTAAACAAACACTTTTACAACTACTTGCAAAGTTATTTTAAGACCTCTTCATTAAATAAGTTCAAAGTGCCTTCACACTTATTTTCAAGACCTATATTTAGTTTGTTATGAAAACTCGAACGACTGAAAGTCCGTGAAATTGCGCCTGGCAGATTCGTAAATCCGCAAATCTCATAAATGCAGGAAATAGTTTTCTAAAAAGCTTTCGGTGTTCTAGTAGATAAGGGTTAAAATCCTTTGCATTCGCTGAAACAACAGAATATGGGGCGGCCTGCAGTGCCCTGATTCACTGGCGTGTCGCTTTTGGGCGTCCACGATTTGCATTCACAACTTGCACAAGTAATATGCTGTAGGCTGATTAATGAAACGAAAAAATCTTTCCAATAGTTGATTTTTTGTATATTAAAATGAAATAGAATATATATTAAAAAAAACAATAAAAATATCTTCTTACTTACTTTTTATCTTTGTATTGGTCTTCGTTGGTGACGTAACTTATAATATAAGAGTTACTAAGAGAAGTAAATATACTTGTGCGGCAACTTAGTTACCTATAATCTCTTCATAGTTACAATCTTGGTGATCGACTCCATAGGTCTTAAACGCCCGATAACCTGTAATCAGTTAACTTAAAGAAACTGGGGGCCGACCCTTAACGATGTGACCAAAATACCAAGAACGAAAAATAAATAAAGCCTTTTTTATATGGATATTTCTACGAGAGGCTTAAAACACGCTGAGCAAAATTTTAGAATATCATAAAAACAACTGTACATAATTATATATAACACACTTTTCACATAAATTAAGGTACCAATAAATCTCAGAGCCTGGGAACAAACAAAGCGGTAACATTGACAATATTAAACGATAAACATTACTTTGAAATAGCGCAGATATGCTTGTGATGTCCGATTAAGCAAGTCCTTGTTGCTTGTTGCTTCAAGCAACTGTAGGCACAACGTCTTTGAACTTGAAGGAGATAATCGTATGCACATATTATTTTATAACTAGTTGCCAATTAGGGAATGTGGATCACTTTATACCCGTTACTCCATCCTTCTATGGAGGACGGCACTGACATTGTGCCTTTTTATGCTTATCAGTAAAGAAGATAAAATTAGATTTTGCAATCCCATTACCGTTGCAATAAGCTTACGTTTTTATCTGAATAATTGGACGTTGTGTAGTTCTTTAAATTCGTTTCTTCGTCTCAAAGGAATTCATTGTAGTACATTAAAGGAAGGTCACTAGATCTTATCTAAGCTTTAGTACAATAACAGACTTAACCTCTGATTGTATTTAATAAAAATGATGAATGAGGTCGTGTGTTACATTTTACCAAATTATCTCCCATAAATATATAATAGAAATACATTACAATTTTAAATCTGTGATGTAAAAGGAACTTTGGCCCTTATGTCATTAGTGATACGTTGTACAATAAAATGTTCGCATATAACGTGTGACCAGTTAATCTTGTGGACATTCGAGTCACCTTATCTGCCAAACGAAGTATCAAACCCAATGTTTTTGCACCACGCGCCTTAACACATCTATCAAGTCAAACGTGTTATCGGGACCTAACGTTTATCTTTATAGCTCTTATTACAACCGATTAGAAGCGATAATTGCACGTTACATAAATGCACAGTACAAGATTGATTAGAGCCGTTTCCTGTGCTTTGCGGATTGGCTTTCCACTGATCTCTTTACTTACGTGCTGGTTTTATACGACAAATTTACGTTGCGCTTCAGCTCGTTCTTGTTACTTAAGGAGAAAGGTTCAATTTCTTTTGCACAGTAATCGAGGCTAATTTGCAGCAGATGTGTGTGGCCTTGGTAGGTTAAAACCACTATTAGATATGGACAAGTAAATACGATGAATTATTAAAGTATTCAGATTTAAGAGACAGTATAATGTTTATCATAAAATGCAGGAAATATATTTTATACAAGTGATAGCACTCGTTTACGTCAGGTTTTTTAGAAAAAGTACATTTGGCTTTACAATCGAGGTCGCGGATATGTTTTCTGGTAAAAAATGTGATTTATATTGATGGTCATTAATCAGAAAGTAAATACAAATAGATTTAATAATAAAATATTCTTTTCTGGTATTGATTTTACTTTTTTATTTCTACGGATACATATCTAAATTAGTGAAACTCCTACATTGTAAATTTTCACATGCGGTTGTGCACAACGCATATGATGGCGGCCTTATTCACGTCTTATTGCCTTTCATTGCAAACAACATGTATATTATTAAATAATACAAGCAAAATTTGGCTGAATAAATTTTTAAAATAGCAACAGAAAAAATATTGAAAAACCAATACTGTTAGTCCTAAAACATGACTTTTAACAACTAAAAAGTTAATGCCTATCAATCATTTTCGGTCAACAATCAATGCTAATCGGGCAATCTAACAGTAAATAATCGGATTTATTTTATTGCGGCGGTTCCGTTCTGTACATATTTCACAATACCGCTAAGTTTCCTAAACAAATTGGCGGAGTCACGAACTCGTGTGACCGCGGCGACCTTTGAGGCTGAGACTGATATGGAACAATGTCACTAACTAATATATATATCCCTGCTGACCTAATGCCGCTAGGCTATAGGATCTATCCAAAGATAGTGAAATCAAAGGGCAGACACTGTATGTACTTAACGCAAAGTTCACGCGCAATTAGACACTTCATTCAATTGTCTAAATATGTTATCTACTTACAAAATATATAGCTCAGATACTGCTTTACATATTTACAAACAAATAATTTCTCTCTATTAGAATGTAAAAGCAAGTGCATACAAGTAAATGTATGTTCATAAAATATAAATAATTTAAATAGTTCGTTGTTTATTTTCCGGCCTAGATTTGTTTTAACGGGACTTTCACAGTATTCTAAATTATTTAGAAAGCTAACATGTTAAATTATTGTATTTTCATTAATTTTCTAAAATTCTACATATCATGTGCATCTAAAAAATTTATACTTCCTTTAAAAACGGAAGATAATCATAAAAATATTATAAACTTTCTACTTATATACCTCTTAAGGAAAAACATAACGACGTTGTAATTATTTCTCAACAATTAACGTGATATAGTTTTCCTTTCTGATTGATTTTCAATACAGCGAAAATCGTCTTTGATGAGCAACGCTAATGATATGTCGTTACTGTCAGATTAAAGACGGTGACAGCTATATGAAAGTGAGGCGTCTTTCCTGACATTAGTACTTTCCATGTGAACAAGAAAATGCGTACGGTTAATCACCTATATGACAAGGTCTAGGCCGTGAGATTTATTATTTTTATGTATAGAAGGAACGGCTGTCTGTAATCTTACTTAATATATTTTAAATAATTCTTAAAAGATTTTATCAATGAGAGGTAACGTATTTCAGAAAGGCCAAAGAAAATCGCATATATATATTAACTTCACGCTGTAACCCGCTTATAGCAGGGTAGGCAGAGGGAACCAGAGAACCTAGTGTTAAGACACTCCATTCTCTTTCAATAATTCCGTTCCCCACTTTCCACCGAATTGAGGCATTGCGTGTTGAGTGGCGGAACTCAACACCGTGCTTTGCCTTGTTACTAAACCCAAGAAATGAAAATACTAAATTTTTTCCTAGAGTGGGAATCAAACCCACAACCTGTCGCGCTTACAGTCGCACGCTTGTGCCTCTGCGCCACGACAGGCGTATATATATTTTAAAACGCTAATTTATATTAATTGACTCCCAGAATACTTCAGATCTTTCTCATTTCTTATCTAAGTAGAGAAGCTATAACTTTTTATTGTAGTATCTTAAATTTTACACAAAACATACTGTAGACGTGTAATAATATAAGTAATAATCATTATTTCAAACACTAGGTGTAAGCAAAATAATAGCGTTTGATAAGTATGTCACTTTGAGCCTAAGCACTAGAAAGCAAGTGTCTCTGTATACTTAATTTCGTTAACAGCCTTTCACAATCCAGATCCTGTTAAAAAACATCAATTCATTGCCAATTGTATTTAGTTAATGTGAAAATCGTAGGTTTCTACTTAAATGTTTCTTTCATTAACATTCTAACAACGCAGCTAAGTGATTTGTCTGAGCGAACAAGACTCTTGCCTAATGATTGATCGATTGATTATTCCACTTGCATAAATGATTACAGAATGATATAAAGTCTTTATAATATTTTAGATACATTTATTATAGTAATATTTTGACGCATTATATATAAAATCATTTTTAACAGCCTAATTTGGCGATAACAGATGCAAAATATTCGTCCAGACTCATATAATAAATACAAAAACTCATTTCTAAATAATAAAACTTTTTTAACAAAAAAGTTTGTATATAAAATAATATAAAAGTAAAACGTATTTACAACAGGATGTTTAAAGATTTTCTTCTAAGGAGTAATAAAAAGTGTAGTAAAATGACCCTGCACGTAATTTTTTAAAGTGTTTACACACTTGGTCGGTTAACCACAGCTTCTTCTAACTTAGTATTAGTGGTCAAGGCATGTGTGATACAAATTCCACGTTTAGTTCTTTTCGTTAAATATTTTGTCTAGAACTTCATACAAGTAAGTTAACGAAAAAAGGTCATTAAAGTACAGTGTGTCAGTGCCGGACTGTACACGTGATGATCGTGTACCCACTTGAGGAGAAGATATTCAAATTAGGTTAATTTCCTAATTGGACCCTGGTAAGATAAAAAGCGGCGTAGAGACCCGCCACTCAAACAAACAATGCCCCGAAATTAGGTGAAACATTAAGAGCCGAGGAACGTCTAGAGACAATTTTCTTCTTTTTTTAACACGCTTTTATTAACTTCACCTATTTTTTTTATATATGATAAATATACTGATAGATAATATCGGTATAAGTAAATATATAGTTTAAGTATATCTTTTGATCTTGCAATAAAATTTACACACATGTCCTGATCCAACGACAATATTCGATCCGAATTACCGATCAGGATAAAGCCGAAATTGTTAACAGCATATTTTTTTAGATATTAACTAAATAGTGTACGATATGTATTTGCAATACAAATTGAATATCAGGGAACTGAACGTAGCTTAACTTACTCCTTATTATACCAGCTACCTGCCCGTAAAAATCCCGTCAAAATTGGTCCAACCGTTTCAGAGATTAGCCGAAACAAACAGACCGACAGACAAAAATTGTAAAAAATGCTATTTTGGTATATTTGACGTGGACATATTCATATGCATATTATAAAGATTATTTTAATATTAAAAACAGACATATACAAATTTTTTATTTTTATTTTATTTTATATATATATAAATACCTATATATATATATATATATATATATATATATATATATATATATATATAGAAAAGAACGCCTGTCGTGGCGCAGAGGCACAAGCGTGCGGCTGTTAACGCGACAGGTTGTGGGTTCGATTCCCACTCCAGGAAAAGGAAGTTTTCATTTCCTGGGTTTGATGACAAGGCAAAGCGAGGCGTTGAGTTCCTCCACTCAGCACGCAATGCCTTTATTCGCCGGAAAGTGAGGATCGGAGTGTTTTAACAATAGGTTCCTTATGCCTACCCTGCTATATGTAGGATACAGCGTGAAGATGTATGTATGTAAATTATTTTCATTTTCTCATTCTGGTTTTCCTGCGCGGCGTTGAGTTGGACCATTTAACACATAATGTCTAAAATTCGGGTGGAAATTGGTGAACGGAGTGTCTTAACACTAGGTTCTCTCTGACCACCCTACTATGCGTGCTGTAAAAAATAAGGTCAAATTATTAATTCA
>JAKGSA010000340.1:298548-332004 GCA_033558755.1 Philaethria dido | reverse complement strand
TATACCAGGGTAGGCAGAGGGAGCCTGAGAACCTAGTGTTAAGACACTCCGTTCCCTACTTTCTGTCGAATTGCATTGCATGCTGAGTGGCGGAACTCAACGCCGCGCTTTGCCTTGTTACCAAACCCAGGAAATTAAAATACTAAACTTTTACATTTCCTGGAGTGGGAACCGATTCCACGACTTGTCTGCGTTACTACAGGCGTTATATGGATGTTTTAATTTCAGAAAAGCATATTTATAGAGATATTTAATAAGTATAAATCATATTTAAAATTATATACCATAATTCAGACATTTGTAGGTTATCGTGTACGTCATAAATAAAATATTGGCATGTGTATCATTATATTGGCGATCATAAAACTGATGACACCAGTTCAGTCCAAATCTAGGAAAGCGTAGGAGAAATGAAAGTTAACGAAAGCAAAATATAAAAATTTAAAAATCATTTGTAACGATGACTATTATAATGAATGTGGCACATTGATATCTCTTCGAATTTGATGCACAATTTCGGTTTCTAGGTAAATCGGCAACGATGCGACTCGTTAGCCATACGAGTGTATGTAATTGAATAACTCGTAGTTGAAATAATGTTAGTAGTAATATAAATCAATGTCTTTTGATGTTCCGTTATAATCGTTAAATTTATTATCTGTCAGCTTATTGCTTAAAATGTTTGATACTTTCCTTTTTTTATTTAAAGCTTAAAGTTAAAGTGGTAATGTAGGGCTCACTTACCTGTTAGCCAACTTTTTGGTATAAGCTAAGTGCAAACAGTAAAATATTTTTTCTAAATATTATTTGTATTTGCCACTAGTACTATAAAATTAGGTTAGAATATACGATAGTTTTGGTTCAAGTTTTTCTCAAGATATTAAAGATATGGCATGGAGCCATCTAAAACAAGGATGCTCATTATTAGATTATTATCGCCTACGCCGCTGCAGTGACGAAAATAATGTAACGGTAACTAATATTTTTTTTAAGTGAATAAAACTTTTAGAGATAAAATATTAGATAACTTATATTTCTTTAACATTTTTATAAATTAAATATAAGAATAACATCGATGAAAAGTGAAACCTAGACAAAAAAATAAATTAAAATAAAATCAATCCCCATTGCCGGAAGTTCACAAAATTTTAACGCCTTCTGGTTAAGTAACCGAAAATACGGCGGCTAAGATTATGATTAAGAAGTTTTTAGAAGATTTTTTCTTAGTGACATTGGATTCAAAGATGGTGACTTTATTCAAGGTTATCATAAAAAATATCCGTTAATGTAATCAGTTCAAAATTTACATTGAAATGAAGTGAAAAAATATACTTATTTAACAAAATTAACGAACAAGTAAAATAAATGTAAACTTCCCATGAAATAGTAGATATAGTCAATTAATAAACCAGTGCTCAAGATATTTTGATTGTTTTGTTAATTTAAATACTGACTTTAAACAAAAAACCGGAAGTCGTAGATACTTGGTACCATCTCTAGTCGGTTACAATAATATACTTGAGTTTCTAATTACGTATTTATTTTATATACTATTAACGTTCATTTACCATATGAATATGCAAACGCCTGTCGTGGCGCAGAGGTACACGTGTGCGACTGTACACGGGTTGTGGGTTCGATTCCCGTAACAAGACAATGCCCGGCGTTGAGTTCCGCCACTTAGCACGCAATGCCTCAATTCGGCGGAAAGTGGGAAACGAAGTGTCTTAACACTAGGTTCCCTCTGCCTACCCTGCTATATGCGGGATACAGCGTGAGGCTATGTATGTGTATGTATGTATGTACCATATGCATTTCTGTGAATCTCTGAATGATATTTCACTCTAAAAAATCGTAATGCTTAATATATTTCTATTGAATTATTATAAATTATATTAACCTTTCGCACTGCTTCTTTATATATCTGTGCCAAATTTCATACTTCTCCGTCCACATAATTTTCATAAAAAAGGGTACAAAGGTTCACGTATTAATAAATCGATAAATTAACGGTATTTACTTTAAGTACATCATTCGATTACGTATGCACGTAATTCGATTTATAATTATAATAATTATTTTTAATTAATGGTAATTGAAGAGAGTAAGATATAATTATTTTAGGATATTATCCGGATATATGTAATTTAATTTATTTATATATTATTAATATGGTATTTCTAATCAAAAATAGGTAAAGATAGCACTAAGGAAGGATTTTATAAACATTATTACATAAAACTAAGTTTATATGGTAATTTATAGTCAGTTGGAAATGTACAAATTTCTATTTTAGACTTTTTAACATTCCTCATAAACATAAATCGTGGGCGTTTATGTTTAAAACATACTCGTAGAACTACCTAAGCTTGGCGCCGCACCATATTTAGCTAGAACTGACCTGGAATTGAAGTAAGGACCTAGTGAACTAAGCCAGTGACATGGTATGTAATACGATATGTAGAGGGAAGATCTTGTTAAGTATTAATTTGCTTGCTTTCTGTGTACATAGCAGAAGGTGTTTTGGTTAGTTTTATAAATATTTATATTCATTATATATACATAATTATATTAACCCATTCGCGACCGGCTAATTTTTTACGATTCAATTCTGAGTACCGCCAAATCTAATGAAATTCTGAGGCTAGTTGCCACAAACTTATATCGTCAAGGGGATTTAAAATATTAATGTTGAAAATATAATATAATAATTTGAAATGACTTGAATTCGCGTCAGCGGTCTCGAATGTGTTAGTACGTAAAACACTTTGGAACACTGAATTTTTTAACAATGCGCAAGGAGGAGTATGAAAAGTTGCATACATATAGTGTACGAGTACATGGAAAAGTTTAATTCCAAAAAAATATAAAATAATGTATCAAAAATATATTAAATTAATACAATAAATATGACTCACGCTACCATATGTTTGTCATACACTTTTGTATAAAGTGACATATTAACACATGCCTTAGCAAGACATTTGTGTATTTTACACATCATAGGGGCTTAAAGTTAGTTTTAATATGTGTAATGATTTTAATATTAGGTAGAATTAATTTTATACGAAAATGAAAATTTTATTCTATTATATAATCAAGTATTTAATTAAGAAGAAAAAAATGTTCTAAGAACAAAAACCTTTTTTTTACATTCCGTATGCAAAAAAGAGGGTTTTTGTGATAAGTTTTGGTTCCTCAATTAACATAATGACTTTTTTTAAACCACAAACTAATTTACGATGATTGAAAAATTGAGAGTCACCTTGACAGTTTGTGGTTGGGGCAAATTGCATATTAGCATACAACCGAAAATAAAATAAATATGGTAATATGTTACGCGTCCAGTACGGCGACAACACTATATATTTTTATGTATTCAGAATTAATGTTATTATTATTTTTTTTTATTATTTCAATCTTTATGCTATTTTTTATAAAAGTTAAGTTTAAGTGATTATAATTTAATAGAATAAAATAGTTTACATAACTAAAAAAGGGTACCTAAAAAAACTAAAAAAAGGGTACCTGCTGTATGCGGGATACAACGTAAGCTAAAAAAAAAGAAAAAAAATCTCATTAAAATATTTTCTCGTTTTTCTTATCATCCTGGTTATTGGACCTCAGGTATGCTACGAAAATATTGCGATGTCATCGAATCCGGACACGTGTGCAAATGTTCAAGCAAATCGGATAACAAGGAGTTTTTCCTACATAATCAAATTGATAGACAAGGGCAAGTGATAATAAGAGCACACAAAAGTCTAAGTCGAAAGATAATTAATGAGGTGTTATCCATTTCGTTATTCAAAGGCGGAAAGCGTAGAGCAATGTATAATGTATTCTTCCTGCCTACACAATATCAGTTTACCCTACATATTTTTTTAAATGCGGATGAATATATTACAGTCTTTGTCTAATACATCTCTGTTCATCTAATTAAACATCCCAAATTGGACAACGTCAACTAATTTTATTACGTTGTAAATAAAGATGGCAGATCAAAGTGTAGGAAGGGCATAATCCAATTTCCTGTCTGCATTATAATAAGCCACAGCTAAGATTAACCCAAAAATGCGTAAATGATACATCTTAAAAACTTTCTCTACAAAAGACTTAAATGTTAAATTCCGCTTTGATTATAACAGGATTTATAATTTATGCTAAGTAGTATATCGAAACCGATACTTTGTCAAATTAATTGAAGATTAATCGTATTATATTCAACATCTCAACGGCTTAGCGGGTATCGTTTATGCAGATATTCGAGAGCTTACACACAAAGGTAAAAGTTATACAATTGCTATATGTCCAGTAAAATTATTATAATAAAAATTAGTTATAAAATAAGATTTTAGATGTGGAGTAGGATTTATAGACACAAGCAGCTTATGATTAAATTGCAAAATCTCTAAATAGGCCAAAAATATATATAACATATTAGTATGTCTACTACCCTGCTTTTAAAAAATAAAAGTGAAATATGGCATATTATAAAGATATTTCCAACTGCGTCCTAGAATTTGACTTTAATTTAGAATATTTAATTTCAACGTTTTCAAAATTTGCTTCTTAAAATATATTAGAAATTTCTTTTCGAATATTCTAAATGAATGTCTTCATATAAATTATATCGACTTTCGCAAAATTAAATAAAGATGAACTATCACCTTTAGAGCTTTTATTTACATTCTACAAAGTTATTTATCTAACTTTGACAATTTATCATATTCGTTTTTTTTTTTCAAATTAGTAACTATAATAGCACAGTCAAAACTTTATAAAATATTCTCGTAATACTTTATTGATAGAATAGAAGAAATGTCCACGATTATATCCATATTGATAATATTGAGTTTTTTATAAATTTATTATTATAATTACCTTTTATATAAAAATTCAACATAAATATTTTGATTGTAGCATGAAGCCACACTTCCTGAATAACACGTCAAAGCACTTCGGCCAATTATACTATCCGTTTCCTCACATTTTTTTTGTATAATTTTCATAATAAATGAGGAATTTCGATATATTAATAATTATTAGCGTGTGAATTATTTTTTTTAATGTTATGAAATAATTAAATTATTATTATTACTGACTCTTGGGTGACGTTTTATAATAAACAACTTTTGATAAAACCAGTTGATTAACATCCGTAACGCGAAACTGTAAACTGTGAACTTGTTTGTTGCGAGTACTTGCATTTCATGATATAGAAAAATAAATATGTAAGATGTTAGTTATTATTCAATTAAGCATAATTGAAACTTTTGTATCTCTCTTTTTAGATTTACTTGTTTTTAGCTTTTCTCTTTATCAGTATAGGACGGGTAGTAGAAGTAATGTTAAGATACTTTATTGTCAGTTCACTACTTTTCTCTTGAATTCTAGACATTGGGTGTTGAGTGGCGGAATTCAACGCTGCGCTTTGTCTTAACAAACCAGGCTTATGAATAAAATTACATACATACACACACATTTCGTAATTACTATCTTTGTTACGCAAAATTGAGATATGTTTGGTGATGATTTATGTCTGAAAGGTAGAATGGAATGTGAAGGGTGGGTAGTGGGGATCTCAGTAATATATTATGCGGTAGTCCCTGTATAACATAAGTCACTTTGAAAGACTAGTTTTTTTTTCATAATACATAATTATAAAATTTAATATTTTACAACCTTGACTTAAAAAATACGCATTTAAAGTAAAAATTTTTACTAAGGTCATGAAACACTTCAAAGCTTAGCGACTGAAATATAATTAAAATATGAATTGCATACTTATTCACATACGAGTATTACTCAATACAGTAATTATAGCTTTAAAAGTTTATTCATAAATGAGTATGTTATTTTTAATTGAACGGATACAACTGTTCCGCAAGTAGGTCGGCGATGCAGCGAAATGCGTTTATGTGAAGTGCAAACACGTGCCGAGCTTATAAGTGCTTTAATTATATATGTTAACTACTTAGTTCTTAAAAGTGCATAATATTAAAAAATTAGGTCTTTTTATATTTTAAATAAATGTTTTGAAATATCGAACATAACGGAATTTTATTTTGCGGTATTTTAGTAAGCACGTTAGCTGTAACCGGCGTATAAACTGTAGTTTCATAAAGCGTCGACGTTGATATAAGGAAAGCAATAATATCTTCATTTTCAATATTTTTAAAGTGTAAGTGTGTGATTAACATTATTAAATCAATGAGTGCAGAATCAACGTATCCACATTTTCAAATTTTGCAGGAGGGGAGAAAAACGTATATAACTTGCCTTTTTAAATTAGTTTAAATCGATTACGTATTTTTACATTTTTTGTGACTGACGTTGTTTGTGCTCTTACCGAATCAATTAGGATAAGATAATAACATTCTATTTTTTTTATAAACTAAAAATTAATAACAGAAAACTATTTTTATTGAAATACGCATTTTTTTCATTGTTTCATTTCTTTTAATGGTATAAATATACGGCGTGAAAATTTGTACCTGATTGAAACGGGACCGAGTCACATATACGAGTACATTACAAAATCTATTAACCGTTTACAGCTTCAATCAAATATCGATTTGAGGTTCGCACTTACCTTATCATTCTGGCAGATCCATTACATTGCAAAGGAATGCGCTAAAGTATGCGTACTATATTTATATATACATATAATGTCATAATGTGTTTCTGTTTGTGCACTTAAGCGGTGTTATGATTGGAAGCGAAGCTACGCGAGGTATGTTTGATACGAGCCACTGTACGAATGATTTGAAATATTTATGACGTTGAGTTTTGAGCTTTTAATAGATTTTATGAACTTGTTTTTTATGCAAAGCATAGCATTCAGAATTTAGAGAAATAGTTTTTTATAATGGAAACTTTATACTTTTTGTCATTCTTAAAGTACGTCCTTTTTTATAACTTAGTGAAAATTAAACTGTAGCTATCTGTTGTCCCATTTTCTTATATCATGAGTTTTATGGATGAAAAAAAAAAACTTATCTAATTTAAGTAAATATATCAATTTCGTCTACCATTACGTGAATTTCTTTTTGATATTTTAAAGCTAACGTAGGCAAGAGTATAATTAAAAATGCGTGATTCATCGAGAATAAATCGTATGTTCGTATTTATATGATAATTCAATTAACTTTTTTGCCATAAAAAGAGAAAAAGATATATATAAATATTCGATTCGCCATTGTGGCGCAGTGGTCATCCATATCTATCTATACACGGAATGGTTATGAGTTTGATACTCATTCGAATGATATTTAAATTATTTTTTGTTTCTCCAGTCTGATAAGGCTAAGCATGGCATGACATGAACCTGAAGCATGGTGACAACTTAGCACATATCTAGAATTATGGTGGACAGCAAAGAGTGCAGTAACTTCAAGCTGTATCCCGCATATAGCAGAGTAGGCAGAGGGAACCTGAGAACCTAGTGTTAAGACTCTCCGTTCTCTTTCAACAAATCCCTTCCCCACTTTCCGCCAGATGGAGGCATTACGTGTTGAGTGGCGGAACTCAACGCCGCGCTTTGCCTCGTTACCAAACCTAGAAAATGAAAATACTTCATTTCCTGGAGTGGGAATCGAACTCACAACCTGTCGCTTTACAGTTGCACACTAGTGCCTCTGCGCCACGACGGTTATCTATCCTGCTATATGCAGAAGATGCGTATATAAAATAAACTAATGTTGTTCACTCATAGTAAAGTTGAAAATAATAAGTAAATAATATTATTTTATTCTGCCCCTCGAATCAGAAGCAGTGATTTTATAGTGTAATGTTTATTTTTAGGACAAGTTTATCCAAGTGGATTCTGTTTATATCGACTAAGGTATAAAATACTTGCTGGGTTGTTAACCTCTAGGCCTTTTCCTTACATTAAAGGTAAGGAAGGTCGCGAAGTTGCGTACATTTTTTAGCAAAACCTTAATCGTTATTACGTGCCTCTATAAGGCAATCTCGTATATATTTCTCCTAATGAGGTAATTAATATAAACAATAATAATTTTAAATCCAGACTTTATACTTTTTTATTATCTTTTATAATCAATTAACCTTCAAAATATATGACTTTGGCGCCATGTTTCTTATTGAAATTTGAGAATATGAGAAGTTGCTACACAAATCAATTGGTAAATCTAAAGTATATTATTTCTATATGTTTAATTAAAAATATTTATCACAGTTATTAAAAGATGGGGAGATATAGAGTTAGTCTAATTGACTTGTACAATTTTATAAAATTTATAGTTTTTATAAAGGTTTTTTTTTTATATTAGTTAATATAAAATGTAATGCAATCACTAAGTGAGTTTAATAATATCGTTAACCTGATTTTGTTTTAAATGATATATTTTATTTTACTAAAGTATATTATTTTGAAGTCTATATTTTTTACATATTTTGAAATTGTTCTTATATTCAAGCTTATAAATCTAAAAAAAGTTAAAAAGTCTTTTAACTTTTGTCTCATAGACCACATTTTAGCAAATAAATTGATGTAATTTTTTTACATAAACAAATACATATATAATACTTATTTTTTTTAGCTTCACGCTGTATCCCGCATATAGCGGGGTAGGCAGGGGGAACCTAGTGTTAAGACACTCCTTTTCCAATTTCCAATCACAGTATTTTATATTATGACCAAATTACACAGAATCTTTATAAATTGTAACTTATGTGTTAACATATGAGGTACTGCAAACTTTTATCATAATTTTATAAAGTATTTTTTTGTAAAAGCTTAACAAACATCCATCCATGCTTACAAACTTTGACATTGATAATATTGAAAAGTTTATAAATATGATAAATATGAACGTAAAAAACAAAACCTTTAATTAACTTTTGTAAAATGAAACGAAAATGACGACCACAAAATGCGTGAAATGCATAAAAATATACAAAAAAAAAATACAAAACAGCCTGTAAAAATATAGAAAGCAGATCTTCAAAGTACACATATGATGTAAATACTAGCATAAAAGCAAAATGCATTAGTTTGTCTGAAATGCTAAAGGGAACGTCAGCATTGTAGGGACTGGAGACGATCAAAACACTTCATAACATTGTTGAGAGCTCTCACAAGTGAAATGGCTACGACACGACTGTCAATAGTTGATGGTGACAGCTTATTGACTCTAGTATAGTGTGTAGGAGAAAATATCATCTGAACTAGTATGAGCTAATGTTATGTTAATATTTTTATACTTTATAATCTATAAAGTTATATTAAAATACAAGAGGAAATAAATATTCGTTCGAGCTATTTTAAGACGTTTGACTCAATTATAAATCTTTGTATTTTGCCTGTAAAAATGTAATTCGTGTAAGCTAGGTATAGCCCAATATCTACTTAGCGCCATTAATTATAAAAATTAAAGATTTTAATTTTATTAATATATGTATGTGGCTCATACTACTAAATTTGAGAGAAATAATCGTTTTCTAAGTTGCATGTTGTTATGTTGTTGTAAGTTATAGTACTTCTATATTTCGTAGTATCACAAATTTAATATAACAGCTTGAAAATATATTAGATTTTATTTTAATTGGGGGATGCTTTTGCTTATCAAAAAATTAGTATACGTGTGATTTTTTTCATAATTAAATCAAGCTTAAAAATCATTCACCTACCCGAATTAACTTTTATATAATATAATGAGCTATATTTGAGATGTCTTAAAAATACTCGATCAACTATTATATTGTTCTCATTGTGTCCTCTTCAATTTTATTATACGAGTATACTTTATATATTATCCTGTACTTTGTTACAGCAAAAACAATTTTATTATAAGTGCCTACCAAAGTGACAATTATCAAGAAAAAATTTATGAGGTTTATTTAATAATTACCTTTGTATTTATTTTAATGCTAACAGCTGTTTCATATCCAATGAATATAATGAACCTATATTTTATATATAAAATATATAAATAATACGTTGCGAAAAGTCAAATATTCATTAGTTATTTTGCTTCAACTGCAAACCGGCGTGTGACATACCGGTCTATTTCTGTAAGTGTAACGGAACGCAGGACGTTATTTTAATGGAAGGATTCCATTGGAATTACGTTTTGTTATTTACTGAAGTTGCGAATGAGGTATTAATTTTTAAATATTTATAAAATAATTATTTTAAATATGTAACATAACAATATTATAAAAAAAATTATAATAAATAATACCTGTATTCAATTATTACAAAAAATATATACGTAAATATATAGAAAAGAGAGTATAATTGTAAGAATCTTAAACTAAATTACTAGATTAATTTTTTACATAATATTTATAACAAATAAATATTCTTGAACGCGTGAGAAGAATTTCTCCTGGAAATCTATGAATAATGTTAAACATTTAGAAAATAATATCTATACTTAACTTACATACCCAAATTTAAACAATCTGTATAAGAAAGCCATATGTTCTAAATACTACACATACACAAATCATGTTGCTACTTGTTAATATAAGTATGAAATAATATAATTCCAACGCTACACTCATTTCATGCTCACTTTATTATTCACAGATAGCAAATAAAGTACAACATTAAGTCGAATCGACTGTCAAGTTCACGGTTGATTTATATGCGCATCTGCGGCTCTTTGTGACTCACATGAGATGTATCAGCTGCTTTCGGTGTTGAGTATTTTTGGAACTACTAAAATTTGGTTTTAATCGATTTGTATGTTTGAGTTTTGCAAGTATTTTGTGACGCGATGAGAAAGCGCATGACTAAATGCTATGGTTGTAGCTTCGATTTTTGCTCGGGGAATATTGATTATGAGTATTTAAGTTAAATTCTAAATTACCCACCATAATAAGTTAAAACGCGGTGTTGAGTTCCGCCACTCAACCCGTGAAGTGTAGTGATAAGTCACGTTTTCTACGGAGCTACAATTAGTGTTGTCGTTGTTAAAAATATGACAGATACATATAATAATCAAACTATTCGCAACTTACGATGAATACACACGGATCCACGTCACGATCACATACGATAAATTCACATTGTAATATACCTAATCATAATATTAATTAAATCTAAATAGGTAAGCTATTTAGTTTTCAATGTAAGAAAAAAAAATAGGAAGTACTTTAAAATAAAATAATATAGGTAAATAAAGAATATAGGTACATAGCTTCACGCTGTATCCCTCATATATAGCAGGGTAGGTAGAGGGAACCTAGTGTTAAGACACTCCGTTCCCCACTTTCCGCCGAATTGAGGTATTGCGTGCTAGGTGGCGGAACTCAACGCCGCGCTTTGCCTTGTTACCAAACCCAGGAAATGAAAAATTCCATTTCCTGGAATGGGAAATGAACCCACAACCTGTCGCGTTTACAGTCGCTCGCTTGTGCCTCTGCGCCACGACAGGCGTTAAAGCGTTTATAGAACGTTGATTGTTTATACATTGCGGTGGAAATTAAAAGCCATTCACATTGCAATCAATAACTTCGTGTTTCACATGCTCTGGTACGAAATCCAATAATGTAAGCCTCTGGCTCGGCCCATAAAGTGTAAATCTTTATGTGCCAGCACGGAATTTCCCCACCTTTATACAGTGCATATTGCACACATAAAATAAATATTTATTTAGCCTTGTTCGATATGAATTGTGTATAATAAAATATAGCAATAATTTTAATTTATAGCAATAATAATATGCAATGAAATCGATCATTTATTAGCCTTAATTGTTACAAAATGTTTTATTTTTATGGTGCGTAGTAATCGTGGATTCTATATCCAATAAAATCTTCTATAGATTTTTTGATTTACTTATTTCAAAACACGTACCTATATATTTTGTTTTGACGTACATTGCTTAATATTTCTTTCTGATAAAATAATGAATAAATACTTTATGGTTACATATTTATTAAAAGGGAAATATGAATTCATTTATAATATTTAAAAGTAGATATATGTATTTTTAAATTAAAATACATATATCAACTTTTAAATATATCTCATAAAATACTTCAATTACTTATTGTATAAGGCTAATTTACTGATTGATATATTAAAAAGACGATATCAAAAATAATCAATCAAAAATTTGCAAATTCATATAGGTATAGGTATTTTTTTTTCATTCTTGTATATCAAATAAAACAATCCAACTTGTTTGCATGATATTTTTTATTAATTTATCTTTAGTGTAGGAACACGATAAACGTAGTTTATTATTATCCATAACTATTCCTACATCTCATACACCTTTTTTTAACCTTTGATATGCATATAGGACGTCAAAAAATATGTAAATAGATAGTAGATATTCTACTAAGATTGGCTATATTAAAAAAAAACAATTTTTCTACATTAAAGGAAATCCCAACGACAAGATCTTGTATGGGAGACCAAACAAGCGTCGCAGCGCGTCTTTCCCTGCGCCCCGGTCGCTGGACCGTCGTCATTCCTTAAGGATCTTCGGTTCATCTAGCAAGTACTTGCAGCGATGCGCTTCAACACGCAGCTTACACCACAAACACGCCAACACAACCGATAGCTCCTCTTCCACCGATTACCCACCAAGTGTAGAATCTGCGTCGCCTAGTAAGTAGTTTTGCATGGAATTTTATTATTTCTTTTTTGTTTATTTTGCTGCTATCGCGCTAATATTTTTCTTTTATAAAATATGTAATGGAGGAATGTTTTGTGAATGACTATTATTTTAATATCCTACCTAGAATTTTTAATAAATGATTTAATAAATTAATATATTTTTTTAATTTCATATATTCTAACATTATAATATTAATATTTTCAGAGAAAGTGTCGTTGCTCTCCCGCTTATTCAGACGAAGCGGCCGCAGCAAGCAGACCCGCGCGATGAGCACCTTCTCTGCCCAGTTCCCGCCCACTGAGTGGTTCAACTCCAAGGCGGTACATCTGCACTGTGTCGCTACGCAAACTGACTCTAAGGTGAATTTTTATTGCAAAAAATATTAAAAATATACAAAGTCATCGTGGCGCAGTGGAAAAACGTTGTAAATTCGATTCGATTCGGGGGAATTATTATATTTTTGCTATCTTCATTTATCTATTTTCATTTCCACTCTGGTAAAATAAAGCGCGGCGTTGAGTTCCATCGATTCGAGATGCCTGTTAATACAATGTCTGAATTCGGGCAGAAAGCGATCTATAAATTAGTGTCTTGAAATGTCAAGATATACAATTAAATGAGATAATAATCAAATGGGATAATAATCAAATGAGATAATAATCTAATGAGATTATTTCCGACTACCACAGGCACAATTTTTCAGCTTCACATTTAATCCCCATAACAGTATGGGGATTAAATGTGAAGCTGAAAAAAATATATACCTATATCAAAATAACATGTATACACATGTCGATACTGTGATTGTTAAACCAGCCAACTTACAAACTTAACAAATATCGGAATTGTTATTTTTGTAAACTACATTGAAAACTCGTTGTAAACATGCATCCAAAATATATTAAGATATCGATAGGTATATTTACGGTAATCGTTAAATTAAGTAATTTTAATATTACCAGCACAATCAGAATTTACCTAAAGCTGTTGGTAATTCTACCTCAAAAGAAATAAGCTTACTAAAATTATTTTTGTACATCTCTTATTATTTAAGAGAATCTTATTATTAAAAATCATCATAAACTTTTTCTTTTACTGTTATTGACATATTAACTAATGCTGATTCCTTTGTGTTCTACTTTCAGGAGTCGCTGCAGAGTCAAACATCAATAGTATCATCGTACTACGACGGTTCGGAGATCAGCAATCGGTCATCGACACTACCAAGGAGGCACAAGAGACACCTCTCCACCGAATCAGGATTAGCAACTTCCACACAATACGACCATTCGCCCGTGAGGCAGTCAAGCCCGAGTTCTGGCAGTCTTCCAAGATCATCGTTAAGCAGAAGTTCCACAAACAAAACTATTTTAGATCATTTTGGATCACCTCAACGACACAGCGAGCCCAAGTTAAGGGACAGCCCCAATGGGAGTTTAAGACGTGTGGACTACTCTGACAATGTAATGTCTACTAGTGGCCCATCCAGTCTGGAATCAACCAATCATCGAACACCGAGGAAAGATAGCAAAAATGGTCCCTCGGATCTAAATTCTACTATAAAAAGAAGCTATCAAACGAGTAGCAGCGGTCACTCCAGCTTAGAGTCGCATATATCAGATCGTACGTTAAAACCTTCACCTAGTCATAGTAACGGAACAGGTCTAAGCAGAGCACAATCACTTGTCAAAGTTCAAAGCTTACAAAGTTCCCCTAAAAGTTTACATAAATGTAGAACCAAGCCTCCAATAGCCGGTGGTGATATAAAAAACGGCAAAGGGCCCTCCCCGAGGACTTCACCAAAAAACTGTCCAAACACACCCAAAAAAACCGCAACCCCTCTGCATAATAAGACATTAGGAGCGAAAGTTGAGAACCCTGCGACCGCGATGCTCGCTAGTTCTAATTCAAACAATTCCATCACGTTAAAAGTAACTACTAATACTATGTCACAAAATGGGGGAACCAACACCAAAGTATACGTACAAAATTCTCCCGTTCGATCGGTTATCACTTTCGAAAATGGTAAAGTTACCGAAGCCACCAACGGAAGTAACATCTACATAATTAACGACGACAGGCAGGTAGTGTCGGTGTCGCAAAACGGAGTTTCCAATCAAACCTCAAAAAACCCACAAGAAACTTCTTTTGATGTTTGCGTAGAGAAAAAGAAACAAATTTACCAAGAGCCGGAACCTGTGAAAGTACAAGAAAACAAATTCAACAAGAACTCCATTAATGACACGGGGATGAATAACAATCGAAAACTGTCCTTACAGATAGGTGGCGCGGCCAATAACAATAGTTTTATATATAAGAACCAGTTAAACAATACTAACGAAGTCACTTCCAACCCGTCTTCACCGGCCATACATAATAACATCCACAATATAGAGACTAGTGCGAACAGCAATCCCTCGACGCCAACCAAGAGCTACGATAACGTTATTGGGTCTTTGGGTAATTTAAGATATCAAAAAAACTCCCTCACTTCGGCCAACAGTGGACTACACACGAATATAAATTCGAATAGTGAATTAAAAAGCGTCGACCTACTGAAGAAAGCAGCAGCTTTACAAATGTTAAACGGGCTTCCAAACGTTCACAACAGGATGAGCTCAGAGTCGATAGCTAACTTGCTAACGAAAGGCATCGATCAAAAACCGACAGTGCTGGGCTCGGAGCCAAATCTCGCACTGAAGAATCAAGAATTGATAAAAGACATCAACACATCGACCGAGAAGATAAACTGTTTGGAGAACAAACAGAAACGATACAGCCTCAGCCAGGATAGCAAGAAAGATCAAGATTTTTATAACTTTCCCAGCTTGTCCGACTTGAGCTTTAATTTTACTAGTTTAGCTGCACAAAAGATATTAAAAGGGGTCAGTATAAATAGCGTGGACACGTTGGTGGAGTTAAACATGGCGGCCAACGGAACGGAGAAGCAAAATAATAGAGACGTAGCTGCAGTATGCACGGACTTCGGTCTTGTATAGTATAAAGTAGTATAGGCAGTTTATTTTGTTTAAATGTACAATATTAGTATTAATCAATCGATGTAAGCTAGTTAAAACTTATTTGTAACGACTTCATAACACTAGATACACACTATACTTAGTTCGAACTTTGTACTCATTTGAGATTTTTATACTCTCAACTTATAAAAATTGTCCTAGAGTTTTTTTCATGTATCCCTTTTAATGAATATTATTGTACTAACCTATCCAAGATATTAACGTAGAAATTTATATCATTCAGTATTCATATTAACATTTGGTAAATTCTTAGTTTGTAGTACTAGTATCAGTAACATAATATAAAAATTATTGGTAAAATTAGTGCAAAAATATTGAATTCAATATTACAATACAGTATATGTTTCATGTAACAAGTTTCTTAAAAAAATTACATAAAAGTAGTCTTCTTTCAAATCTATCATTTAATGCACAGGAAATTATGAAATTTTGATTATTAAACTACTGATACTAGAAATAAAAGTAATGAGTATGACAATAAATTACTTCTTGCAAATCAATGGTGGCCTAAAAATACCCATCCATAAAGGAATTTAGTGCCTATTCAAATATTAGACTTTACTCATCACTATATAATGTAGTATTAGCATACTCTACAGTATAGCCTTTAGCACATATCTATTCACTTCACTAGAACTTACCTTTTCCACACACATGCACTTCTGTTTGTGCCATCGCAGCTTCCAGTGAAAAAGTTGAGTACAAACTAGAATACATCTCTTTATGAAAAACAGATTCCATCCAGGGATGGGAATTTATAGGGGTGTTATGTAAAATGTATGTCATGTATAAGTGCCATAAATAAAACCATAATGTTATGAAACAATCAAGCCGTTGGGGTGATTTTGAAAGATTGGCACCCAATATGTTTGTGTACTGCACTTTGAGTGTAGTAGAAATAAAGGGTAATATTTATTCATTAGAGAATATAATCGGAAGTCAATGCATACTAGGGTTAAGTGTTCAGTAACGCCATTTGTAAAAAATGTATTAACAATATAAGTTGATGCTTTAATTTATTTGTTTCATTTATTCCTACACCTTGTGACATCAAGTTTTATAAAATTAAAAAAAATAAAATCTTTTTAAGCAAAAATTACATAAAATAGAAAAATTTGTTAAATGCATTCTAAAGTATTAATTATATAGTATGTTAAGAGCAAGTTATAGTACTGTGCTCCATTACATCATTTATTTGTGACGGTTCAGTTTCAGTCTGATTTTTAATAGAGTTTAGCCAGTCATCTGTAGGATTAATTTTCTTTAAATCTGTATCAGAACAATCACTTTTTTCCTCATCTGTATTAGTTTCTACACAGTCTGGTTCTTTAGGAATATCAATACAGTCTTCAGTTTTACATAAAATAGAATTATCTACAGGACTAACGTTCGTTTCTAAATCGCGGAACTTTTTTGACACCTCCTGTGTTTGAATATTAACATAACACACACAGTCCTGAGTTTCTGTTATTTGCTTTAACGCAGCCTCTTCTATAGCTTCTAATTCTTCTATGTTTTCTTTAACAGTTATATCCTCTATCGTTTTATAAGAGTACATATGGTCATCATTGGGGCTAATATAATCCTCTAACATAAAAGTGTTATTATCAAAATTTAGTGTTTTAAAATCAATTACACCATAATTGTTAAGATATTCTAATAAACTGGATTCATTGTTATAACATATTTTAATATTCTGAACACAATTTCGCTCGAAGTCTTTATTGTTCTCACATTGTTTTCGAATAGCGTCAAGTTGTCTTAATGTTTTGAGTTCCCTGGCTTTCAAAGTTGCATAAATATGAGCAAAGGATTTCCGGACTGTTGCTTTTATCTAAAAGAACAATTAAGATTATTATAAATATTTTGTATAGGTTACTGGATACATTTTATTTTATAAATGATCCTCACATTTTCAATATTTTTCTCAAAGTCGTCCGAATCACTCGCCATATTTGTTGTTGTTGTGACATTTTTTTAATCAAAGTGAAATGTCAAGGTAAGCAGGATATTTAGACCTTAGCCTTTTAAGCCGAAACCACAGATTAATTATCATAGTAGCCATGTATATTGGACCTATGTTGCCAGATCTTAATTATTTCAATAATAAATTTAAAAAATATATCCTTTCGTTTATTTTGTTTAAACCTTTTTGTACATAGTTCTATAAATATTGCTAAATATTTTTATATAAATATGAAATATATATCAAAATAAATAAGGTTTTGTAATAAAATGTGCATTTATTTTATAACATTACGTTGGGCTGGCAAGATTAATTAAAAAAAAAGTTATTGATTTTTCGTCTGACAGCTATAAGGTAGCTTCAAATGGAAAACATCGAACATAGGTTTTGTTCTGGATAAAATAATTTATTTGCATCAATATTATTACCTATTTAGTGTTTAAAGCTTGAAGTTTACTGAAAGAAAATATGAGTGAATTAAGACATCGTCGGGGAGACGGTGACGGGAACGAAAAAGTGGAAACTGCTGGGGAATCCGATCATGTATAAATAATTATTAATTTTATTTTCATAAACCAGTTTATAGAGTTGGTGTGTTACAATAAAAATCTGGTGCTATTTTAATAGGTTGATTCAGAAGAAGAGAAGGTTTTAGAAGAAAAATATGTGGATGAACTGGCTAAATCGCTGCCTCAAGGTACCGACAAAACTCCGGAGATCCTGGATTCCGCGCTCTCTGGTTTATCTTCACGGTAGGCATATAGAATAAAATATGTCAAATATTTTTTAAAATAATAAGTATAGTTACTTAAAGAATATTATTATTTTTATAATTATTTGTTATTTGATACATAATAGTATATAATATTTAAAAAAAATAATATTTAAATTTAATTATTTAAATATGTCTTCATTTTACTGATATCTTATTTAGATGGAGAAATTGGGTGATTCGAGGAATATTTACTTGGCTGATGATTGGTGGATTTTGCTTACTGATTTATGGGGGACCATTGGCTCTAATGATAACGGTAAGCTACTTGAAATATTTTGCATCTACATTATTGCTTAGTTATTTTTGTGTTAATTCTAGAAGTTAATAATATGTAATGTAGTATTTCTACATAAAATGAATGTTAAAGTATATTTTATTATAGTTATATTTTAATTACTACTATATTTTCTTTTTATGACATTATATAAATCTTTAATTGTAAAAAGTTAATTCTAAACAATCAGTCATTATTACTTATGCAATTAAATTGATTTTAATTTCAGTATAGTTATTTTCATTTTGCAATTATTATTTTTGATATTTTATAAAATATATATATGCTGTTGGTGCATAATTGGATAGTTATTGACTAGCTTGAAACCAATTCTACTGTAAATGTGATTGGTTTGGCTTTGAGTTCTGCCACTCAGCACGTAATGCCACAGTTTGGCGGTAAGTGGAGAACGGAAATGTTTAAAGGGGGGAGTGTCTTAACACTCGGTTCACTGATTCCTTCCGTCTACCTTGAAAGGTGTAAGAAAATTGAGCAAAGAACACAATTTGAGATAAAAATTGAAAATAAAATTTAAACATTATTAAAACAGAATTTACAGTTGAATTTCAAATGTAAATATGCCTATGCTAAAATGTGTTTATTGATTTATAATCTTATTTATGCCTAGTATGTTTATTATATATATTATGGAGGCACAATGGAGCTTTGTCTCTATGCCATTTAATAGAATAATTACATATAATTTATTTTAATTAACCCTAGGTTTTCTTGATATGTATGAAAAAAGTGTGGCACAAATGAACAAATATCATATATTTTTATTTATTTTAGGTACTTTGCGTGCAAGTGAAATGCTTTGAAGAAATCATCAACATAGGTTACGCTGTGTACCGAGTTCACGGTCTGCCATGGTTCCGCTCCCTCTCTTGGTACTTCCTATTGACGTCCAACTACTTTTTGTATGGAGAGAATTTGATTGATTACTTTGGCGTTGTTATTAATAGAACGGTAAGTGTTATATTTGCTTATATATATATTTTTTATGATTTTCTTGCATTTATTAGTTTACAGGTTTTTTCACAGCCAGTAGTCGCTGCTACAGTTTGTCTGATTCAAAAATTTTTTTTTTATTTTTTTTCAATCGTGCTTTATTATGATATTGCTAATGTTAAATAATATGTAAAAAGCATGAAGACCCTCTGTAGGACGAAAGAGGTATGCAGGGACCGTAGCATTTGGCGCTCCATTCTCTCCTGACTACCCCGCTAGGGATAAAGCGTGAAGTTAGGTAGGTAGGTAGATTAAATAAGACTATATATTAAATTTTTTGTATAGGTATATAATTAATTAATTATTAAACTTAAACAGTAACCTATTCTATTATATAATATTTTTATTTTTATGCTTGCTTTATAATAAAATATAAATTTTTATGCATGCTTTCATTAAATTGATATGGAAACTTTGAATGTGATTTTGACTTTTTGTATACTTGTCAAAACAGATGATAACTCAATAAGTAATTGAAGCAGAAAGTGAAAATAATATTTTTTTTAAAGTGTTGGGGTGTTTTATAAGTAATCTATTGACACCATATATTATATTATAATAAATTATATAATTTAAAACTTATACTATAAATAGAGCAATAATTATGAATATAATTGGCATTTGTACGATTCAATGAAGTAGTTCTGGTTTTAAATTCTATTTACATATTCAGGTACATAATATATTCGTTTTCCGCCGATCATTGAAATTATTTAGTATTATTATTAGTATTGATTTTAGCATCAATTTTTTAATATGTGGGTTTCCTATCACACCACTTAATGGCTTATTAAATGTGCGGAAAGAGGATAAAACAACAAATTATAGTAAGTTTTCTAAATATAAAAAAATCTAAACTGTTTCTCTACTGAGTGACAGACACACAGCGAATGGCCAAAACTGGGTTCAGGGTCCTCGGGAAATATCCCATACACTAACGCTAAAGATATTTATTATATTTCAAAGTAATAATCACACACTTAGGTTACAAAAAAACATTTTTGGAAAAGAGTATACGCCCTCTGCTCTGATGAACGCATGGCTTAGTGGTCAGGGCGCTTGGACTGTTTCCGAGAGACGCGGGTTCGAGTCCCGCTGCGCTCACATTTTTATACGTTTTCTAAAAAATGTTTTTATACGACATAAAAATTTCCTACGGAAATAGGAAAAACGGTATTTTATATTATATAGTCCATAGAAACGTAGTTGTGGACAGCTCGTACATAATAACACCTTTATCTTGGCTACTTGTTATTAAATGCAGTTGTAAATAAACATCGCGTGATGTAGACTAGACTGTTATCTTTTACGTATTGTTAATGGTAATTGGTTTTTAATATCCGATATTCAGCGTGAAAATGAATAGGTTTTTTTTTTTATAATAACGCCATTATTATTGTAACAGCTTCAAGTAATAAATTATGCTTTGTTAATATATTGAATATATAGTTTTTATATAATTATGATATTCTTGTGTTATTGAATTGGTTCTTTTAAAAAACATATCTTTATATAACCCTTGTGTTATTGAGTGACTGACAAAGTACAAGCAAAAGTACTGCCCATTAAAAAGCTTAAGTTTAGCTTGAGGGTCCTTGGGTAGTGTATGTATGAAGTACTAGTCGATTTGTCGAAATTCCTACGAAAACGGGGATAAACGGGATTTTAGGTTTTATAGTCCACTGAAAAGGAAGTGCCATAATAAAATAGTTTTAATATAATGTAATTTTGTACTCACATACAAGTTACTCTATCTAGTTCATGACGAAAACACAGCTCTAGGTATTGATCGATTACTCGGCTACCCTTTTCCTGTGTGTTTAGATGTATTCCAGCTTTTAGTGTTATTCATTCTTAAAACGATGTTTAGATTTTCGTTATTACATACAATATCGGTAAAACTTTCGACTTTAGTCTAAAGGTGATAAAAATCTGATGAGATAGTGAAGATTTCTGTCATCGATATTTTGTCGAATTGATATTGATATAACGAAAATGATTAACAATCGTTTATATACATACAGTCACAACATAGCTTCACGCTGTATCCCGCATATAGCAGGGTAGGCAGAGGGAACCTAGTGTTAAGACACTCCGTGCTCCACTTTCCGCGAAATTGAGGCATTGCGCGGTGAGTGGCGGAACTCAACGCTGCACTTTGCCTTGTTACCAAAACCAGGTAATGAAAATACTGACTACTTTTACATTTTCTGGAGTGGGAATCGAACCCACAACCTGTCGCGTTAACAGTTGCACGCTTGTGCCTCTGCGCCACGACAGGCGTTACAACAGTCACAATCGCTTGGTATTCTAATATTATTATGTTAAATATTTCTTATATTATAGTATTTAGTATGGAAAATACTTCCTTGTGATATTATCTTATCAAAATCAAATGAATTGCATATATTTTGTTCAAACATTGTTATTTTATTGATAGCTAAATATAGATTTTATTACTATTATATATTTGTAATAAAATATATGAGATTATAGTATATCTTCAAGCTACATACTTTTGTAAACGTTAAATAAGCAAAATACCTTACAATAAATTATACAGTATTTTTTAAACTATTATGAAGAAACATTGGCTTGACAAATTTCCATCTCATAGATAGAAAAAGAAATGTTTTGGATTTGATAATGTACCTACAGGCACAAATATATATTGAGTTATTTGTCAATAATGTCATTAAATTATTAACGGATATATGAAATCATAAAAGATATTTAGGAAAATTAATAAATGAGTTGGCTAAAGTAGACTTACCGTCTTCCATTACGTGACTAATTTCGCAAAGTATTATTAAACATCACGCGATTGCCTACCAAAAATAAGCCGCTTAAGCTTATCTCATTATGTATATTATGAGTAGATTTATGTGTATCATTAGATATTAATAAAATTAGAAAGTTCTAAAACGTCCATTTTTTGTTATTTATTACAAAATATTTCCATCCATCGAGGTGTAGTGGGACTATTCCTTATTGTAATCGCTATTGGTTGTGAATTCGATTTTTTCTCGGAGAAATGACTATTTAAATTATTTTTATTTCCCCTCACTGCTAAAACACGGGGCGGCGTTGAGTTCCGTCGCTCAACATGTATTGGCTCGTATATAGACGAAATAAAGAAAAACATATCTCGATTCTAGATTACTTCTCACTTTCTTTTTGTTTGACTACGCTATATCCCGCATATGGCAGGGTAGGCAGATGGACCAGAGAACCTAGTGTTAAGACACTCCGTTCTCTTTTAACATTTCCGTTCCCCTCTTCCCGCCGAATTTAAGCATTGTGTGCTGAGTGGCGGAACTCAACGCCGCGCTTTGCTTGTTACTATTCTGACGTACGAGAAAAAGCATGAAACTGTAATAATTAAATATAATAATTAATGAATATTATATACTCGTTACTCGTTGACCTAAATAGTAAATCAAGTTTTTGTGACAGAGTACATATTATTAACCTTATTGGAAACGCAGCTATGGAATGTCAAACAAATTGGTTTTCATTACGCTGCCTATCACTGTTCAATTTAGTTCGTTAAAAGTGTTATGCATATAGTTTTGTGAACTGATCGATATAGTTAAAGATCATTGAACAGTATATGCTATGCAACTATGAGTAAAATAATATTTATGCATCTATCAATATTTTCTTCTTTTTTTTTAATTTCCCGTTGTATCCCGCATATAACAGGGTAGGCAGAGGGAACCAGAGAACCTAGTGTTAAGACACTCCATTCTCTTTCAACAATTCCGTTCCCCACTTTCCGCCGAATCGAGGCATTGCGTGTTGAGTGGCGGAACTCAACGCCGCGCTTTGCCTTGGTACCAAACCCAAGAAATGAAAATACTAAATTTTACATTTCCTGGAGTGGGAATCGAACCCACAACCTGTCGCGTTTACAGTCGCACGCTTATACCTCTGCGCCACGACAGGCGTTATCCATCTATCAATATACCAATGTTAATTAATCTTCAAACGCAATTTTAATTCCGATCTTCCTCCGCTTTGTTTGAATATTTACACACTTGTAAGGATCGGATAAAGATTCTTTTCAGCGTAAATCTCATTTCCTTGTCAAAATGATGAGGATGACGAGAAAATAATTTAATATTAGTTCCTTTTAGTTTGTTTTTCAAACTATTTTTTTTATTGTAAGTATCTAATATTTCTATCTCGCTTAAAAAGCAATCTAAAGATTTGTCTTAGCACTTAATTAAAATTCTTAAAGCATAGAAAAGTAAAAGAGAATGTAGGTATATATATAAGGCAAAAAATGAAAATGTCTGTCTATCTTTTTCAGTAATATTTCTATTACAATAGATGAATCAGAAATTTGTTAAAGATGACTGGTACTGGTAAGTATAACATGAATCAAATAATCTATTTTAGATGCGTCACGCACCAATGACTAGAATAAAATTGACATTTCGACCTTTAATCTATAAAAATACTTTATTTAAACTTTGTTTTGATAAAAGAGTCGAGGTTAAATCAATTAACGGGATTTGAGCCAAATCCGATAACCTTAATGTTAGCTAGATGTAACACGATAACGTGATTGTTAAATTTCAACGGTTTCTTTGTAATATGGATTATGTAAAGTAAAATAAATATACTTATACTACCTAAATAAAGATATAAAAAAGCAATTGTGGTACAGTGGGACAGTGTTTGCAACCAATAACGGTGTAACCGTTATTGGTTGCAGGTTCGGTTTCCACTTAGGGGAAACGATTATTAAATTATTTTTATTTCTTAAAGAGATTCATTAAGAGATGTTTGTGTTTTTTCCACCAATCAACACGCAATGTCTCAATTTCTAGTAGTAAGTAGAGAGTTTAGGTGGTAGGAGGTTCGTCCTCCGACTGGCTCGCGACCACTATCATGTCAAAGACGAACTGCCAAATATCTAATGATGTTTTCCGGTTCGATGACATGTAAGCCAATATTTCCCCTTTCCCACCTACCCTTTCCCCAAAATGTGGTGCTACATTGTTCCCTCCTTCCATCTGTATCCTCTGGGTCGGTACTACATCAACAACTCCTCTGGTGTTGTAGATGTCCATGGGCGAAGGTAACCACTTACCATCAGGTGATCCTTCTGCTCGTTTGCCTTTCGTTATCCAAAAAAAAGGAATGATTTGACACCAGGTTCTCTAACTAAGCTGACCTTGCTATCCGGATTAAAGCGTGAATCTGTAAAAAGGAAATAAAAACCAATAGTGACTAACCGATGTCCTTAATATTATTGGACGAATTAAAGTGTAGTACTACTAGCACAAATTAACCTCAGGTACAATTGAATGTCAAAGTCTTATTTACCAAAATATATTAATAAATAACAAACAGTTCTACTTTATTTATAATTTCTCTAATAAATTATATTAAATAAATTACCTGCAAATTTTAAAAGGCACTTTAAAATTATGCAAACTAATTTAACAAGGCAAAGCGCGGCGTTGAGTTTCGCCATACAGCACGTAATCTGGCGGAAAGTGGAAACGGAATTGTTGAAAGAGAACAACACTAGGTTCTCAGGCTCCCTCTGCCTACCCTGCTATATACGGGATACAGCGTGAAGCTAAAAAAAATAAAAAATATAAAACAGCAGTCTTTTAAATTAATTTAAAACAAGAATATCGAGATATGCGAAAGAAGAATTAAAAAATCATATATTAGTTTTAATTACATATAAATGATTCTTTTATTTTAAAATCAGAGATTATACGTTAATTATATATTTAAATTTATAGATTTTATTAAATAACTATAGGCGGAATTAGTAGGATTTTATCAAATTTGATTAGGTAGAGAGAGGAGCTAGGACAGTGGGGCCAGTGCGCATTTTAAAGAGCCTTAAGCCTGCACTATTAAATAATATTAATTTATTGATAAGAAATAGATAACTAAAATATTTGAACTCTCTTTGGAACATTTTTTTTCTTATAATATAGCTTATGCCTCTGCCCAATTAAATAATATGTATATATAATAATAGTTTTTAAATAAAACGCCTGTCGTGGCGTAGAGGCACAAGCGTGCGACTGTAAACGCGACAAGTTGTGGGTTCGATTCCCACTCCAGGTAATGTAAAAGTTTAGTATTTTCATTTCCTGGGTTTGGTAACAAGGCAAAGCGCGCATTGAGTTTCGCCAGTGGGGAACGGAGTGTCTGAACACTAGGTTCTCAGGTTTCCTCTGCCTACCTTGGTATATGCGGGATACAGCATGAAGCTAAATAATAATAATAATATTATTATTTAGCTTCATGCTGTATCCCGCATATAATAAATATGTTTATTGGTCCAAAAAAATGCAATACAATAACCGGATAAATAATACGAACTCTTTATTTGAATTGCTTTAACTCTGGTATTCATAAACTCTGGTACCCATTATAAGATATCAAAATATAGAGAAAGTTGACAAAAGGTACGGACCTCGTGTCCGTAGTGATCAGAATAAACATTATTAAAAAAGTCTACACTAGGGCCGCAAGTACCAGGCCTTATAGCTTTCGTGAGTCATGGTGGATATACCAATCCAAGGGATGCTAATATATATATATTGTTTTTAGGATTATCTTCGCTTCCTGGTGACCTATCACCGTTTCATCTCATTCAGTTTGTACTGCGTGGGCTTCGTCTGGTTTGTGCTATCGTTGGTAAAGCGATACTACATGCGCCAGTTCAGCCTCTTCGCCTGGACCCACGTTGCGCTACTCATTGTGGTTACTCAGAGCTACCTGATCATCCAGAATATATTTGAAGGTAAGTTTATAGTGGAAAATGGGTGACATATCGGTATATTACAACCTTAGGAAAATACCTACTTTCCTAAACTAAACTTTTTTCAGGAAAAAACCTAGGGTAGGTATATCTTTATGAAAATTATATAGACGGAAGTAAGAGTATGAAATTTGGCATACTTAGTGTTTGCGGAGGAGTACTAAAAACCAATATTTTTTACAAAAATACTTCAAAAATACGATAATTAAACAAAATATATATATATATACTACAATGTGTTTTACATATACTTTTATATTAGGGTTGTACGTTGCTAAGGCTAGACGTTAACGAGTCTACTACTTTAATAAATTATGATACCGGGTTATTTACTAGATAAAAGTTATTCTGCTTTATCTACATTTACGTGCTTTTTATCTCACATTTTTTCAGAGTAAGAATTTCAACTAAAATGTTCTAGTTTTGCCCATTTTATTGTTTATTATAATCAATGCAGAAAATGACGAATAATACAGATATTTATTCAAATGGAATTCTAACTGATATAAAAACTCCAAGGTACTGAATAACATGCCAGGGCAGCTTCCTTTTGTGTTGCTAAAATGTCATTAATTGCCATATTAGTCCCGCGATAAAGATCTCTAAGAAAGTTAAACAGTATATTTATCTATAATATTATGCAAAGTACATCACTCTAGGCTCTTTAATTAACATATTAATGTATATTACCTTTTAATATAAGAGTGAAAAAGTGAATGTAATTACGTGTATGTACTCGCTGTTCGAGGCTATTGGTGGTATGTGATTATGAAACTTGCAATGCAATTATGTGAAAAATATCATAGAAACAAAGTAATGCGTTATAATAGCTGCCTCTGGGTAGGTGTAAAAGAAACTCCTCGGTTATTAATTAAAGCAGTTGACAGTTTACTGGTTTTTTTATATAATTTAGAGTAAAATAACATTTCATCTAAAATTACAGTCCATCGTAATTGGTACGTTCTATAGAAATAATTGTATGTGTTTGAACACTAAATATACTGTCTCCAAAAATTTGTTAAATTTGATTTAGTAAGCAGAAAAATAAATAAACGATGTAACTGAAATTCTTCCGTTTTTTATCGAGTGATTGACGAAAGAGGAAAAATTGAAACTACTGTAGATATTTGACATGTAACCTACATGTCAAATATCTGCTGTATTTTCGATAGGGGATTGCTTGAGGTATGAAAGAGGATTTTTCGAAATCTATAAGGGAAAAGGAAAAATGAGATTTGACGATGTATAGTCAACGTAAACGTAGTTGCCGGCTACAACTCGTTAATTTATGAAAATAATATAGAAAACTTTGCAAACAAGTAATAATTTAATTTATAATTTTTTTAATAAACATAAGCATGTCATAAATGGAAACCATAAAATGTATTTTTATTCCCTTTATATTCATATAACTGTATTGTACTGAAAATATGTTGAAACAATTTACTGCGAAGATATCTCGTTAAACGATGTTGAGATGATAAAAGTATGTAGTTACAAACGCGTGCGTTAAAAATAAGGTCTTATTCGTTATAGCAAGGCTAATCTTACACAACACTTGTACACATGTTGCTTCTTTAACAAGAATTTAATTAGCATTTTCGTGTATTATGTTGAATGGTAATATAGATTGTTTCAAGTCGTAGGTTTGATTCCTTCTGGTTTTTGTTGTGGTAAACAATTTTGGTATTAAAATATGGAACATAGTTCGCCGAGAGCCTTTTAGTACACAAGTACTTGCCAATTCGCTTATCTTTTCCAAATTCTATGATATTTTCATTTTATATTAAACTAAAGAACATCGATTTCATTCGAGATACACAAATACGCTGTTACTGTCATTATGCTAATAAACTGGCAAATCGCTACCATGTGATCGTCATGTAAATATGATAAAAACACATTTTTTTAAAACTTCAAATATATATTAAAATAAAATTTAAGCAATACTTAATCTGTAGAGTCGATATATTTGTATGAAATAGTTATATATACAAGGAAAATCTATATTTGTACAAATCAAATATCAAGGATAAACCTAACATAATAAATACATATTTGTTACTTTATTATATTACTAGTCAAGTTGATTACTTTAGTTGTAATATTCAATTTTAAAAACGAACGAATAAATGTTTTGTGTTTTTGAGTTAAATATTTTATTTATATTCACTAATGTCCCCTGCTTTTTGAGAAATCTTCCGCTTATCTAAGTAATTTGTCTGATGAACAGCGGATCTTAACGCCGCGTTTTGTCTAAGTAGATCATACGAAAAATTTATTTAGTTTCACGCTGTATACTGCGTGTAGGAGGGTAGGCAGAAGGAACCAGAGAACCTAGTATTAACACACACCGTTCTCTTTTAACACTTTCGTTCCCCACTTTCCGCCGAAATTGAGACGTTGCGTGCTGAGCGGCGGAATTCAACGCCGCGCTTCGCCTTGTTACCAGAGCGAGTAAATAAAAATACTAAAGATTATGTAATATTTTCATTTCCTGGAGTGGGAATCGAACCCACAATAATATTCATATTACTATCGCGTGTAAATTATTCTTAAACTTCCCAACCGCTCTGCGTTTTTATATAAAGTTTTATTATGTTAATAGTTTTGAGTGGGATTCAAACACACTACAGTTCCTAGGTGCAATGACCAGAAAGCTATTTGTAAACAAAACACAAAATACACGGTCTCGTGAGATAACACACCATCTGTGCAGCGTTTACTTTTTTGTTTTATATGTACATAGTTGAGAAGATATTATAATATTATTGGTTGAATATTTTACGTTATGAAATTCAACAAATATAATTCCTGGAGTGGGAATCGAACCCACAACTTGTAGCGTTTACAGTCGCACGCTTGTGCCTCTGCGCCATGACAGCCATCTATAGGCATAAGCTATTAAGCTTATGCCTATAGATGGAAAATATCTTATTATATTTGTCGGTTAACAGCAAAGCAAAATGAAAGTCATATTTTATTTATTTCCATTAACATGCAATCATTTAACGAGTTAAAAAATGAGGAGGTACACAATTCTATATTTTATATGTACATGTTACCGCATAACTTTACTGGGTCGATCAGTTATGATTATTCTTTTTTTATATGATAGCTAGTATTTCCGTTTTGGTCCCATTTAAATTTAATTAAAATTTGACTAGTAATTTTCGAGTTATTCATAACGATTTATTTTTAAGTGTATTTTACTTAAAGTCGGATATAATTTTAATTATAGAAAAAACCGTTTCATAATTATTTACAAAGCTAAAGTGCACCAACAGCAAATAAACCATTTAATGTCAGTTACTATCTATAGATAATAATCTGACACATCGTCGCGGCGTGTACGTTGATTGTCAGGGACGGGAAGCCTCTCGACTCAACTGGGTCACGTAGCAGGGCTGTCACAAATAACTTCCTTATTTAATAGTAATAAGACATTTATTTGTTCATCAATTAAAATTTTAAGTGTGCTTGGCTTAATATTAGTACATACAATAAGTTTTATGGATGCCTCTATCGCCGTACACGAAAACCTGAATTATTATATTTGTTTTCATTATAACAATATTTTTACATGAAATTATATTTAGAAAAAAAATGTCAGAAGAAGATAAATCTTCTCTTCATAATTTATAGCCCTGATCTTTTTTATTCTGGGTAATTGCGGTTTGGAATGTCACAAGTTGTATTTATGTGACGTTTCCTTACCAACGTATATGTAATTTTACTGAAAAGTGTAAGTCAAACATATTGTATTGTGAATTATACATACTTGATAACGTTAATGTATTTACTAATATACATTACTATAAAAATATTGGTGTTCTATTTTCTTATATTTGTGTCTATTTTGTTTCTCCTCCACTGCAAATTTTTTTTAAAAAAAGGGTACCATATATTTTCCTACATGTATTAAATAATTAATAATATATCAATATATACATTACGTTTGTTTCTATTTCCTTAGTTTTATATACATTTAAATTCTTTTTAACAATTAATAAATAAACACAAAAATTGAAGATTATTTTATAAGGCGTCTGTTAAGGTGTTGCCAACCCTATAAATAGATTGGAAGTTATTGGATATAGGATAACGATTTTACCCACGCCAACCATAACTTGGTCAAAATAATTTTACGATAAGGCTAGGTGTTGTACAGAGTTATATGCATTTTTAAAACAAGTTTTTATGCTCTTAACTTTGTAATTTTTTTACGATTTGGTTTACGAGAGTGCTAGTTAAATTTAATTAATATGAAATTTGGCCTAAAGCAGGAAAATCGACTTAAATATCAATGATGGTTTCAATAATAATATTAGGTTATTGAAGTTTATATAACACACTAGATCATAATTACAATTTTGCTTACTGCGAATGTATGGTAGAAGTGAACGTTATCAGTATGACTAACTTTGTCATAGTCGCCATTGTCCCTTAAAATACCATTTTAATGACATATTTAATAATATATGGGACTAATCCATTACATATATAAAAGGACAGAAATATATACTTGCTTGTGTTATTATTTTTTAGTCTACTTCTAATTTCATAATCTGATTTGAAATGACCAGAAATGCATATAAATATTACACGTAAATTTCGGATAAAACTAGCAATAAATAAGGTAAATAAGCAATAATTTTAATTGCTTATAGTTTTTGCGTTACGTCAATTAAGTTTGCAATTTGATTGCATTTGTAATGGAAATACATTGCTATTGCATTATATTGGTACAGATTTTTTTTTTATATTTGTGAATTATTTTACATGAAATGGCGGTTTAATAGTTGTTTTGTTTTTTTTTTAACTTCACGCTGTATCCCGCATATAGCAGGATAGGAAGAGGGAACCAGAGAACCTAGTATTAAAACACTCCATTCTCTTTCAACAATTCGGGGAACGGTATTGTTGAAGGTTCGCCGAATTGAGGCATTGCGTGTTGAGTGGCGGAACTCAACGCCGCGCTTTGCCTTGTTACCAAACCCAAGAAATGAAAATACTAAATTTTACATTTCCTGGAGTGGGAATCGAACCCACAACTCGCGTTTAGAGTCGCACGCTTGTGCCATATAAGCTATATAAGCTATAATTGTGCCAAGTTACATGCTACTCCGTCCGCGTAATTTTCGTAAAAAGGGATCCAAAGTTTTTTCTTCGCGTATTTATATATTGATTTAGTTCAATGAAACCCTTGAGTTTCAACAATATTGTAAAACTAAATCACTGTAAAATAGCAACTTAAATACTTCATCGTCGTCTATAAGTACTTAGTAATATTCTCACGCTGATAAAATAAGTCAATAGCCTATAAGTATTATAGGTAATTGTTTATGTAAAGATTGCAGTTCAATGTGTTGTATGCTATTAACCTGGTTTATATTATTCAAACTATATTATATTTTAATGATTTTTTAATTTAAATCTTATCTATTATTATGGGTGTTATGTCACTCTAAATTCTCTTCTTGTCGCCCTTTTAAGATATTTCAAATCGTGTACTACTGTAATCGTGTAATCTGAAAGTTTGTAAATGTGAATGTGGATGTTTGTTACTATTTTACGTAAAAACTACTGAACGGATTCAGTGGAAACTTTATAGTAATACATACATACATACATATCTTCACGCGGTATCCCGCATAAAGCAGGGTAGGCAGAGGGAACCTAGTGTTAAGACACTCCGTTCCCCACTTTCCGCCGAATTGAGGCATTGCGTGTTGAATGGCAGAACTTAACGTCGCGCTTTGCTTTGTAACCAAACCCAGGAAATGAAAAATTCCATTTCCTGGAGGGGGAATCGAACCCACAACCTGTCGCACACGTTTACAGTCGCACGCTTGTGCCCTGCGCCATGACAGGCGTTACAAGTCATATAGTATAACGCAAAGATTTTGAGTAATTTGCTCATAATATAACGATAATTTTTAATAAATATAAATGGTTCCCCGAATGAGATTAAAACTTACTAGAAACCTCTTGAACTAAGTACATAATACAGATGAATATCAAAATTGAATTATAACTTTGTGGTATAATAGAAAATTTAACGCCCGTCAATAAAAATATGCTGTACATTACGTATTTGGTCGTAATATGCCATTATTTCATACAATGGAACATAGCTTGCAATTTTGTCCTATAAATTAAATTTACAGCGGTTGCGAGTTGGAACGACCTATATAGTTATTGATTAAATCAATAGAAGCAGGCCTTAACATATATTTGTATAGCTAATTTAAATGTTTTATATGTAAGTAGGATAGTGTCTAATTGAAAATGCGCTTGGTTCTGGGTTCGATTCCCGCACGCGGTCATGATTATATTTAAATTATTTTTAATTCTCTTCCCTGGTAAGATAGTGTGCGGCGTTGAGTCCCGTCACTACCATGCATTGTTGAAATCGAATTTGGGTGGAAACACAACGGAGTGTCTAGACACTAGAATTTTTTTGCATACCTGCTATGCGTCACAAAGCGTGATGCTGAAAAAAGAAAAAAAACGCTAACTTAGTCTCTAAAGATGCAATTTCTGTTGAAACTTCTATTCGGCTTATATTATTTATTATTTTTTAATTAAATTAATATATTTAACTTATAATTTTTATATTTCACTTATAGAATGTTTGTATTATAAACATTAATATGTCTAAGTTGGATTTGAATCTATGTACTATGATTTTCTTATAAATAATAAAATATATAGATATATGTATACATAAATATATATATAAAGAATAATTTAAAAATGCATAACAACAACCAAATAACCTACATTTACTGTAACTTTTGCCGACACTCCAATTTATACTTGTATGTAATATTTCCCGCATATTCAAGCGATGATGAAGCAGTTTAAATCGGAGCGTCCGTAGTTACATTATATTTCATACAATACACGTTGCTTCATAAACAATAAGCTATTCTTAGACGAGTTCTCATTTTCTCTTCTCCTGTATTCTTATTGTATTATTAAT
>JAKGSA010000340.1:123917-298156 GCA_033558755.1 Philaethria dido | reverse complement strand
TTTTGATATGCGGCGGAAAGTGAGAAATAGAATTGCTGAAAGAGAACGGATTATCTTAACACAAGGTTCTCAGGTTCACTCTGCCTACCCTGTTATATGCGAGATACAGCGTGAAGCTAAAGAAAAAGTTTGATTTGAAATTCTATTTTGTTATTTAAATACTTTTTTTTACCCAATAAATAAAACTATTAGAAATATATATTCAAGTCGACTTATAAACATTCATGCCTGGAAAGTATTTGTATTCCATTTTAAATTGTCACTAATGGCAGACGTACAGCCTATAATGTAGGAATTGAACGTATTCAAGAGAATTTCATTCAACTGTCATTTACTTCGGTCTATAGTTATCGAGTTTTGATATGGACAGCCATTGAAATGTTTGTTTGTTCATAGTTTGGTATTATTACATGGACATATTCAATATTCTTATGTTTTTAATGATATATGTAGTATGATTTATAAATATTTTTATTTACATTACTTAGTAAACTTACAATTTTGAAATTAATAAAAATACGATATGAAGTCTTTTTTTATTCATTTTTATTTCTTTTTGCTTTTTTATCGAATATAATACTCATTGCATATGTAAAAATGAATGTTTGTCAGTATATCCTTTATAAAATAGTGAACCATGCATCTGATCATGTGATAATCTTTAGTCTAAAGTTGTTATGCATGAAACCTACGAAGGTTTCCGAGTGGGTAAGACCAATTTTCGACAGATGACGCTACGCAATTTTTTCGAAATTAACAAAATCATTAAAATTACTCAACATGATTTGAATATTTCTATATAGTGTCTTTCTTTCAAATTTATTTTTGGTGGCGTAGCAACGCGCGCAGGTTACAGCTAGTAGTACATATTACCGATTTTAAGGCTTCTATTTCTGACATAGAAAATCCATTCTCTCGTGAAATACCTATGATCTGTAGATATGGATATTAAACACTTACCCTGACTTACTTTCTATGGCTTTAATTTTGTCGCTTCATTTGTTTTTATAGCGTGACAAAATAATTTGAATTTAAATTTATTTAAATAACAGCCGGTAGTGGAACTGTATTGTATGTTAATTGTTTATTAAACGTGAACTCATCGTACGTTAGTATGGAATTATCACAAACTTAAAGAAATATATATTTTTTTATTATACGTTCCATAAATTTGAAAACAATTTTATTTTAGTAACGCGGAACGCAAAATTTATTTAATATTATTGTTTATTTTTTATTATTTATATTCTTGTGTAATACGAACAAAAAGTTTTCAATAAATATCAATCTGACGCCTAAAGTCTGTCGTGGCGCAGAGGCACAAACGTGCGACTGTAAATGCGACAGGTTGTGGGTTCGATCCCCATTCCAGGAAATGTAAAATTTAGTATTTTCATTTCTTGGGTTTGGTAAAAAGGCATAGCGCGGTGTTGAGTCCCGCCACTCAATACGCAATGCCTCAATTCGGCGGAAAGTGGGGAACGGAATTGTTGAAAGAGAATGGAGTGTCTTAACACTAGGTTCTCTGGTTCCTTCTGCCTACCCTGCTATATGCGGGATACTGCGTGAAGTTAAAAAAAAAATCAATCACTGATTATTTTTTCTGAAATTGTATTGTTTTTCATTGTATGTAAAGAAGCAAATTTGAATGGACTGTCAAAAATATTGTTTAAGGTTTCTATATAAAACTTAAATAATTATAGAAAAGAACCAAATTAGTATCTATACCATTTCGATAAATAATAGGTAATTAAATTATTTTAAATAACATTCGAAGGAATAACTAGGGACAACTACTAATAGACCAGTAGCTATAAAACTGTAGACTTATATTATACATTATATTACACAGTACTGCAACTTACTTAAGTTAAACGAGTTTACTGTGATTACTACTGACAAGTGGTTCTTACGTTTTCTTTACTTTTCTAAATTATTACAATTATTTTGTGTTTTTATATATATTATTGTATAGAAATAAGATATAATTATTTATAGATATTTAATTATGTATTATAAGATTTTAGAAAAAAAATCTAGCGATAAGACACTCCATTCTTTTTCAATAATTCCGTTCCCCACTTTCCTTCGAATCGAGGCATTGCGTGTTGAGTGGCGGAACTCAACGCCGCGTTTTGCCTTGTTACCAAACCCAAGAAATGAAAATATTAAATTTTACATTTCCTGGAGTGGGAATCGAACCCACAACCTGTCGCGTTTACAGTCGCACTCGTGAGCCTCTGCGCCACGTCACAAAAAATAATATAACGTTTTTCGTTTCAGGTCTAATTTGGTTCATAGTTCCAGTGTCTATGATCATTTGCAACGATGTGATGGCCTATGTGTTCGGCTTCTTCTTCGGCAAGACTCCGCTTATTAAACTTAGCCCTAAAAAGACCTGGGAAGGATTTATCGGTGGCGGTGTTTCTACTGTCGTATTTGGTCTTGTGGTACGTAATTTTTACGAAGCCAGATTTTCCGCTTTCCACCTATCCTTTCCCCATAATATGATGGTTCCGATAGCGGACTACTACATTGTCTCCCCTTCCATCAGTATCCTCTAGGTCGGTAACGCATCTACAACATCTCTGGTGTTGTAGATGTATATGGGCGAAGTAACCACTTACCATCAGGTGGTCCTTCTGCTCGTTTGCCATCCATTATCAATAAAATAAAATAAAATAAAATAAAATAAAAGTCAATAATTTTAGAGGTAAATAGAAAACATGTTAAACGTAAACTTTGTTTATAAAAAGTTATCTTACATGTACATGTACCTATAACATTTGGGGAAATAATAAAATACCTTTGGGGGAATAATAATATTAATTATCTTTATTTTCTCTCATTTGGCAAGATGAAAACGTAGTGTTAGTTCCGTCACTCAATACGGAATGTATTGATTTTGTATGAAAAATGTGGAGAATAAAGTGCCTGGATTTCACCCGACTACCCTGCTATGCGGGAAATATTATTATAAAATGATTAAAATGATTACATATGGATATTTTTTGCCATTATGATTACTCAAATTATTTAATATATTATATTGATTGCTTTATGAAAGTGTAAAATTAACATTGTTTTTTATACAGCTTTGAAAAAAGAAATAATAGTGAATACTTGCTGTTTATATTAAGGTTTCAAATGTCACATACATTTAATTATTTTAAAATATACTTAAGCATAATATTTTTTAACAAATCTTACTTTTTCGTGAATAGCTATATAAATTAGACCGTTTCCCAGAACACAGGTTCGAATCCCGCTACGTCGTATTTTTTTCCTGGAATTTAAATAGAAATATCATTATTTTATTTCCAGCTCGCCTACATGATGTCTCAGTACCCGTACTTGGTGTGTCCCATCGAATATTCGGAGTCTCTAGGACGTATGACAATGGACTGCGAGCCATCTTCTCTATTCCGCCTACAAGAGTACAATCCACCGCAATTCTTACATTCCGTTATGAAAGTTGTAAGTTTATTTTTAGTTTGCTATTTTAAACTGTTTTATTTTTATTTGTCTCTAGAATCTATACTAAGAGAACCCGGTGAGAATTAACTTTATAGTCATTCTATGTAGAGGAGTTGATATTTATCCGAATTTCAAAAGATGTTACAAATGCCGTTTTCGATATATGTATGACTAGAAATGAAGTGATGATAATTCTAGACTGACCGAGTTCTTACTCCATTCTTAATTTTTCTTGTAGATTTTCAATGATATGTGGTGGATATCATGCTGTAAAAATAAACATCTTACATACTATTATATTTTTTTTTTTTTTACTGACAAGTGGTGATCGATCCTACAATGCAATGTTTTATTACTAAACTTATTAAAATGAACTATTTCTATATATAGCTTTAACCCTAAATATAATATATAAATGCCAAAGTATTTGATAGTGGACAGATCTTTTTATTCTTTCCCGCAAAAAAACTACTGAACGAATTTTGACGAAACTTTACAAAAATATAGCTTTATACATGAAAGAATTCTGAGTTATTTGGCTACAATGTCTAGTGATTTATAATAATATAAGATAAATCCAGCTATTTTAATTCGAAATGCAACTCTAAAATATATTAGTAAGCAAAAGTAAACATTGTCAATCAATCAATCAATGTCTTTCAGTTGTTAAATTTATGTTACTTTAGCATTCTGTACAGAAAAAAGTTTCAAAGAAAAATCTATATTCAAATATTTTCTTCAAAATTTTGTTTTTAAGACTTGAAAATATAATTTTACATTTTAACGCCTGTCGTGACGCAGAGGCACAAGCGAGTGCAGTAGTGCGAGTGTAAACGCGACAAGTTGTGGGTTCGCTTCCCACTCCAGGAAATGTAAAAGTTTAGTACTTCCATTTCCTGGGTTTAGTAACACGCAATGCCTCAATTCGGCGGAAAGTGGGGAACGGAGTGTCGTAACAATAGGTTCTCAGGTTCACTCTGCCTACGTGCGGGATACAGCGTGAAGTTAAAAAAAAGATAATTTGTATCTTTTAATATTTTAAATACTTTTCAGTTCGGACGCGACAAACTAATTATGTACCCGTTCATGATTCACTCGTTGGCGCTCAGTATCTTTAGCTCTGTTATTGGACCGTTTGGAGGTTTCTTTGCATCTGGATTTAAGCGCGCTTTCAAGATTAAGGTTTGTTTGTTTAGTATTTTTAGTAAAGATTCTTACGAAAATATAATGATAATATGTGTATACTTTGTACGAGATGGTGTGAACAGAATTAAAAAAAATGCATACATTGATGAATTTAATGTTTAAAACTGAATGTAAAATTCCAAAATGTACAGGTATATATTATGTTCAAAATTTTTTACTCATTTTCAATGGTTTTTAAAGTGTTAATCATACACTTAAGATAATAAAAATAGTTTTAGAAAATGTATAAAAATTCGAATGTAGCGGGATCTCTATAGAGTTTTCCAAATTTATACTACACAAAGATTATTTCTCATATGAATCATTTGTCAATAGAGAAAACTATTTATAAACACTTTTAATAATTTCCAGTGTTAAAAATAACTTTTTTTTTAAGTGCGGTTTAAGTGTTGTATTCATGGCTTAGTTACCAGAGCACTTAGACGGTTCCTAAGAGGCACGGGTTCGAGTCCCGCTACTTTCAAAATATTATACGTTTTATTAAAAGTTTTTTGTTTAAAAATATTGAAGTTTATTGTTTCGTAGGACTTTGGTGACGTGATCCCCGGGCACGGCGGCATCATGGACCGTTTCGACTGCCAGTTCCTGATGGCCACCTTCGTCAACGTCTACATCACTAGCTTCATACGCACCGCCACGCCGCAGAAGTTGTTGCAACAGGTTTGTCATATTTTTAATATGATTTGCATTTAAAGTCAAGTCAAATAATTTTATTCAAAATAAGAAGTTACATGCTTAACGCCTATCGCGCGGAGGCACAAGCGTGCGACTGTAAACGCGACAGGTTGTGGGTTCGATTACCACTCCAGGAAATGGATTTTTTCATTTCCTGGGTTTGGTAAGAAGGCAAAGCGCGGCGTTGAGTCCCGCCACTCAGCACGCGATGCACGCACGCACTCAATTCGGTGGAAAGTGGGGAACGGAGCGCCTTAACACTAGGATCTTATCTCTCTGCCTGCACTGCTATATGCGGGATACAGCGTGAAGTTAAAAAAGTGCTTCATTTTTTGAATGTCAAATAATTTACCACCGGTTCACTAAATTTAATGCCCCAGACCTGAGAAGAACCGGCGCAAGAAACTCCGCGGGACGTTTTTTAATTTTTTTAATCGTCAATGCTTTACAATTATTTAGTTGATTTTTGAAACAGAAATTAGTTAATAGTTTTTGATTTGTTAATGGTAAAGGTGTATTTTGCTTTCAAGTCCTATAAGGAGGAATTTTTGCTTATGAAAAGAGATTATATACATTTGTGGTTTGAGTTTCAAATTCTTAATTACATATGTGACAAATAGATTTCTTAATTTTTTTTGTATTGCAATTGTCATTACTTTAAAGAACAATGAGTCTCTCGTCAAATACTAAGTATCTTATGTTACAGCTAGCTTGAAATAGTAAATGCTTATAAATCTTGATTTTTAAGGCAATTTAAAAATATAGTAAAAAAATAAGATCCTTAGAAAATTGACGCTTTTACAACAGTATCATCTTAATTTTCGTCAATCATTTTATTGTTATACTAAGATATTTTTACTTTTTTAGATTGATTCACTATAAAAGTTTGGTTTTTAGTAGCTTAAACTATTTTTTTTGTTTTTTAGACAACGTATAAAAATTTTAACGCAGCGGGACTTGAACCCGTACCTCTTGGAAACCGTCCAAGCGCTCTGACCACTAAGCCATGCGTTCTATATCCAGATTTTTTTTAGCATCTCTGTAGAGATGTTATGTTTGTCGTTCGTGTGGGACTTACTATAAACTTTAAAAATATTTTTTTTGCTTTTTTTCTCATTTATTTTAATTTGTGGATTGTGGTCAGTCCTTAATAATTGTTCAAATTTTTAAATTAAACTGATCGCTCAAAGTGATGTATATACGTCAAGCGTGTTAAAAACGTATTTTTTCCTATTACAGGTGTACAACTTGAAGCTGGAACAACAACTGCAATTATTCTATGCCTTGAAAGAGTCCCTCGAGAACAGGAACATACTCAATACGGTACCCTAAATTACACATAAATTATGACATTGACAGTAAACTGACAGTCATTTGACAGATAATGTAAATGTAGTGTCACACTTAACATTTTATTATAATACGCAAAGATGTTTAATTATACAGCCATAATGTAATTATTTTTAATATTCTTTGATTATATAGAGTTAATTTTTTAAATGTTTTAAATATGAGAACAAAATTATTATTTTTTATATATTTAGTTTAAATTTTTAAATAAATTATGTGCCCACCGAATTAATTATATATAATATAGTATTTTTAGTGTGACACTACAGTAACAGTAAGGTGTGACATATCCTATACTGTTCGTTGAACGGTACATTCTAGTCTCTTTTTGTGTACTCATTACAATCCATCATTGAATATGTTTATATACATAGATATATTCTATATTAATATTATAACATAATATATTTTTTCAAATATTTCTTAACTTAGCTTCCATTTTATTTTTTTCTTAAAATCCATATATATGTATATAAACATTATTTTCAATATTATATATGGCGCCGGAACAACAACAACGTAATTGAATTAAGCGAAATGGACTGCATAGAGAAAATGAAATAAAATTTTTTGATACCCTCTAATTCCTTGTAATTCATATCCATATGTATTACGTGTATGGGGTTCAATGCCAAAGTTATTCGCATCCAAGAATTATTACCTCTTGAATAATTTCAAAATATGCAGTTACGTCATAATTGCTCCAGAGCTATATTTATAATAAATTAACAGTAATATCTTAAAATATTTATTAAATATTGTTTGCAATATAAATACAATATATAAAATAATATTTCTTGCAAATTTAATATTCATTAATTGGATTAAAACAGGGAATATGCATTTCTTTCTATAATTTAGACTGAAAATCGACTGCTTTATTGTGTGCTAAATGTTTCGATACATTAATATTTTTCTATGAAATTTACTTGGAAGTTTTCTCTTAGGAATTTGTTTCTAATTCGTTCATTCATTCATTCGTTCTTTGTAAGTATCTATATATTGTAATGTGTGTGAAATTTTTTACTATTGCTTTGGTATACGGGTTGAAAAGTATGTCTTTTTAAATTATAAGTATCCAGCATTAGAAATAATATAATATAAAAATATATGAGTTATAATTGAATCGGTGAGTGCAGAAACAACGTAAGTCCGTAAGTAATTTTCAAATTTTGCAGGAGGGAGAAAAAAACCTGTGCGACTGTAAACGCGACAGGTTCGATTCCCACTCCAGGAAATGTAAAATTTAGTATTTTCATTTCTTGGGCTTGGTAACAAGGCAAAGCGCGGCGTTGAGTTCCGCCACTCAACACGCAATGCCTCAATTCGGCGGAAAGTGGGAAACGGAATTGTTGAAAGAGAATGGAGTGTCTTAACACTAGGTTCTCTGGTTCCCTCTGCATACCCTGCTATATATGAGTTACAGCGTGAAGTTAAAAAAAAGAGAAAAGAATTTAACTTCCTGAGCTAGTTTAAATCGATTACGATTTTTAGCATTTTTTGTGACTTACGTTGTTTCTGCACTCACTGATTCAATTATTGTTAGTAAAAATATATGCATTTTGATTATTTTAACTTCGAAGCAAAATTTACTCAAGATTTAGTTTATTTGTCGTGTAAGCAATGTCTTCTCATTTTAAATATAATTATGTCACTAAATTAGAATTATTTCAATTTTTGCATTATTATTATTATTTTGTGAAATATATTTAAAGATATTTGATATTTTTTTATTAGTTGAATAAAAAATCTTTTCATGGCGTTTATTTTACATTGCTTACTTTAGTTAATTGAATTAAAGTTTGCTTAAGAAACTATTTTGAGATATATAATGATTCCTCAATGATATTGCTTTACAGATATGAACATCTTTTCTTTATTTAAAAAATCTTTTTTTTTTTAAGTCTGGAATCATATTAGCTATTTTGTATGACACCATCGTTTCGTTGTTGTTATTTAACTAACACGATGCTTACAGGTTCGATTCCTATTTGGGGAATATGTATTTAAAATAAAATATTTTTGTTTCTTCCATTTTCTAAAAATATATATTTTTTATTTTTTTTAATGAATGAACTAATTGAAGATTCATTATTATGTCTTGATAGTTATCTAAATACATAATTATTTGTAATACAAACATATAGTTTGTTAAGTTGTTGTGATTTATTTATGTGATTTTAAATTACGTTATGTTGGTTTTTGCTTGATTTTACGATTAAGTTAGATAATACACGTAATATGATACAGTTTATATAGATTATGTCTATGAAAAATCTAGGATTTCGTCTAAAAAATCTAGATTTTAGATCAAACATACGTTTTTTGCTTTTAATTGGCTTAATATTCCTATATATTCGTCCTCATACAATGTTTATACATATGTCACAAAGAGATCGTTTTTCTATAAATATTTTTAATATACATACATACATATATATATGTATAGGGTGTGACTGTAAACGAGATGGTTATCGGTTCGATTCCCACTCGGGGTAATTATATTTAAATTATATTTTTTCCCGGCTCTGGTAAGGTTTCCCTTACTCGGCGTTGAGTACCGCCACTCAACACGTAGTGCCTCGAATTATAGCGGAAAATGGGGAACAGAGTGTCTTAACACTAGATTCTTTCTAAAGCGTGATTAAAAATATATATATATGTATGTATGAAAATATTTTAAATTTTGTATTTTACGTTACGTACCTTGTTTACTCAAAAGTATTCCAAGGACCAAATCTTTTTTGTTTATTGATTGTTATTCAATTAATAGCTTCTAAACTTATTTGCAATATGCAAAATTTAAAGTTTAAGCGAAAGCGAAAGATTTATTTCTCGTTAATATAAAGTTAGTCGATATTTGTTAGATACAACACTAGTGGGGTGGAATGATTGTTTTTTTAATCTTTTTAAGGTTTTCTATTTAATTTGTGAAATATTTTTTTTATGTATTTTTTTTTAAATTACGAACAGGAATTTGAACTTGTATCCTATAAGTCAGTCCGTTTAGGCACTACTTATTATTCCTAAATATTTTAATTATTACAAAAAAATATGATTAAATATTGAATTGTTATTTTGCTATGTTCTTAAATTTATATTGTAATATAGTTTACAGTTATTTCAATAAATTTAGTTTTTTTTTTTTTAATAATTGGTTTTGAAATAATGATTCCATGTCCCTAGTGTTTAAACTATATGTCGTGTTAGTATTTAAATTGATGTTCTATAGAGTAGTGTTGGAACGACGAGTGCTAAATTTTTAAGATAGATAATATATTTGTTTTACTATGAAATGGATGTTGCCATAATATGCACTACGAATACAAAATATTCTGGTTACTATACTTTTTTTCACTCGTGTCTGGCAGCACTTGAGAATTAATGAATATTTAGATTATATTTCCAAATATATAAATGTCTTCGTAAAAAGGTAGCTTATATTCAAAACCTTTTTGGTCACAAATGTACAATTAAAATTATATTATAAAGATCTGATATGACGTCATTAAACATTTTTCGATTAAAAAAAAATATTGTCAATGGATTCTTTTATCTCTTTATTATCTATGTCTCTGAAAAAGAAAATGTTAAAAATGTTTGTAATTTTTTTTATCTCTATTTTTATTCTACATAATTTTTTTTAGCAAAATGGATTTTAAATCGTCATCGAAGAATGTTTTTTGATATTTCAAATTTCAATCTATCTGTACCTTAGTGTTAGATATGTGTCTAAATAATAGATTAATTTATTGTGACTTATTGTATTGTAATAAATGAATAAATAAATGATTCCTGATTTTTGTTTTATTTACCTGTGTCATGTTTTAGGTACTGTGAAAATCTTACACAATTTATTAAAACTAATGGCCTCGTAAATGCGTTAATAACGCATTGCGTAGTGACGTATATGTCACTTTATATAAACATGGATGTCAGATCATGGTAGTGTGTGTAACATTTATTTTATTAATTTAATATACTTTTTATTTATTAAATTATTGCAATTTAAAAAAATAGTAGCATTCTGCACTCCTCTATATAAAGTTTCATGTTCCTCCGTCCGTGTACATTTCGTAAAAAGGGATCCAAAGTTTTTGCTTCACGTATTTATATATAGATAAAAATATATAATTAATAATTAAATAATATTTGATAGTTTTCTATGGACGTGTATGTATAGGATAAGCACTATTCATTCCATCCCTTTTTCGCGCCATTTAAAGGTAAAATACCCTCTTTTCTGCTCAGTTTTATATCATTATGATTTTTTATACTACTTATAAATGTAAATAAATACAATTTAGAAAAATAGATATAATTGCATGTATAAAAGAAATGAAAAGAAAAGAAAGTAAAAAGTAAGCAAAATAGCTATACATTTTGTGCTTAAAAGTATTACATATTATTTTGGTGACCTTGACACTATTAGTGATAGTTAATCATTTCTCTCTTAAATCGTTTACTAAACTCATTATTATTATTAAAAGTAAAAATTCAGTTTGGATGTAAAATTTTTATATCCTTTAATCTCTTTAATATGATATCTGGAAGAATTTTTTTTCTAAAATTTTGTTTAAATAAAAATAATAGAAAAGTTAAAAATGCACATAAAATATTTTTAGCTTTAATTTTAAAAAGGACTATTTTTTATGTGTGCTACTGCATACATACTGTAATGTATTCTTTTTACTGGGTCAACTAAGTTAATATAAAAATATAATTTGATGTCGTCCTATTTAAACCTAGTTAGTATCTGAGGAGTACACTCCGTTTCTCTTTGAGTTGAGACTGTGATTTGAGTTGAGGCTTGTGATTTGAATTGAGCCATTGCGTGCTGAGTGGCAGAACTCAACGCCGCGCTTGGTACCAAGGCAATTGTTACCAAACCCAAGAAATGAAAATACTAAACTTTCATTTCCTGGAGTGGGACATGAAAGAACCCATAACCTGTCGCGTTTACAGTCGCTCGCTTGTGCCGCTGCGCCACAACAGGCGTATTGATTTACTTTTTTGCTTAAAATCTTAATGATTTTTACTGTCTCCTTGAGATAAACAGTTAAATGTCAACATATTTCGATCAATACCATGAAAACGGATATACGGATGAGCCACGTTTGATAGAACAAAGATTATTTTTACCATTCATTTCCGTATAGTGCATGCTAATTGCAAGTTGAGGTCAGAAAACAATGGGAATATATAGTAATGACTAAGTTTAAGTAAGATTTTAGAACTTTGTTTCTTTGTTTAATTAAAATATACATAGCTTAGTTTTTTTTATAAAAATATCAGGTCAAATAACATATTTTTTTAGTAAAATGAATAAAGTTGTGTAGAATAGACATAAATGACTAAATATTTAAAAGCTATTAGCAGAATTTAAGGTTTTTGTATTATTATTATTTATAATATTTTTTTATAGCATATTTCATATACTGCACTTCAATGTAATAGTAAATTATTCTTTTTTTTTAACTTCACACTGTACCCCGTATATAGCAGGGTAGGAGGGGGGAACCTGAGAACCTAGTGTTAAGACACTCCGTTCCCCACTTTCCGCCGAATTCAGGCATTGCAAGCTGAGTGGCGGAACTCAACGCCGCGCGTTGCTTTTTATTATTCAGAAAGATAATTTCTAAAATCTAAAAAAAAAACGTTTATATTCTACTATATAACTCTATACATGAGTCGGATGGTAGTTCCGGCGGTCTAGTTCTTGCATGCAAACGTACTGCCGTACATGCGTTCCCACGCAGTTTACATAAGTATTGTTCGTCCACGTTTTCTAATACGGCACGACAAATAAAATTTAGAATTTTACCTTTTAATTAATTTCCTGCTGCATTTTGTGTAATCGGATAGAACCTAATAATAAGTCTCCACTTTTTTCTAAATAAACATACAAGTTACAAGGTAACCCGAGGAACACAGTAAAGAGTGTAATATTTATTTTATGAACTTAATGTATTTCTAATGCATTTAAAAAAAAATATTAGCCTTGTCCACACTATCTCACCATAACTTTAAGTATACCGTATATACGAGTAGATGTCATATTCTTCCGTCCCCATAACTTTCCTGAAAATGGGGCATAATTTTTTTTTATCTCCTATAATATTAGACATAGCACGTCTTTATTCGGTAAGGGCATGATGGGATTAAATTTTTATCGCATAAAATGTGATATTATAGAGTATTATTTAGGTATACATTTTGTTAAAATATTCCTTAGTGTGTACAAATCTTTACATTTACGTGGCTATCGGATGTGGCTTAACCGCAGCTTTGTCTTTCAGCTGTTCTATGTGACTAAATATTACGAATTTTGAGAGATAAATAAAGAAAAAAATAAATAAAGTTTCAAGGGGTGTGACTCAAAATTTGCTAATCAATTTGATTGCCTAGTTAAGGCTAGTTAAGATTAATATTTCTTGTTTAATTTACAGTTAGTACTCGTAGTACTGATTGTGTGTGTTAAACGACAACATACTAATTCTCTCAAATTAGGCGAAAACTGGAAAAATAAGTTTTTGACAGTAGGTAGTCTCTTTGCCCACCCTGTTAACAAAAACAGTCAACTGAATCTAATCTTATAATTTCTCCATGGTACTTCTCTGAAAATCCTAAACATCTATGCATTTATGCATGCATGCGGTTATGTCTTAAAAAACTATAAATAAAAGTACATACATACATAGCTTCATGCTGTATCCCGCATATAGCAGGGTAAGCAGAGGGAACCTAGTGTTAAGACACTCCGTTCCTATAGGTACCATACACGTTATCATCGCATGTTCTTTAAAAGCTTCTTTATGTTGTTACACTATAAAACTCCTATATCTATATATTAACACGTGAAGGAAAATCTTTCGATGAAATTTGGCATAGTATAAGTTTATATAGTAAGTGGTAGCTTAAAAGCATCTCAAACTTTTTAAAGTAAAAACTTCTTTAGCGGAGTTGTCCACTTTTGTCATAGGCAAAAAATGTTAAGCTCGCGTCAGGGCAGGTCACCTATAAGCTCAAAAACTTGCGATAAAGTATTCGTATCGGTATCGTTACCTTTTACGCATGGTAGGGGCGGGGCGCTTTTCAATTTTTTAATTTTCAACATTTTTAATGTACAACGTTAATATTAAACTTTTCACTTCTGCCGTCACTCCTGGAGTGCAACTCGCTTATTTTTTTTTATTCTATATAACTTCAAACTGCCTTCATTCTTACAATTTTGTGTAATTCACAAATATAGTACTTCTAACTTATAAGTACAATGTAACAAGTTAAAGTAATCGTAACTTACGCAAAATATTGAATTTAGTTCAGCTTATTTATCTGTGTCTAATTTTAAATGCTAAACAAATGCTACTGACAGCAGTCTGTGAATGACGAGACATTTAACGTTATTATATAAACTTGTACTTCTAAAAGGTATTAAAATTTTGTATGAAATATATTATATTGTTGACACAATAGTTTTAGTCCTTACTTTTATGATATAAATGCATCGCTCCAAAAAAAAACAAAACGATTTATATAGTAAATTTAGTATTTTATTTACTATTATATATGTATGTATCATGTTATAAGTACACAAAAAGCGTTGTTTTTGTCAAAAATAATATATAATTATATTCTTATACAAAAATCATACTATACTTATATATAAATAATTTTAAATAATCAAAACACAGTAAATAATAATAATGTTACACACCGAAGAACATAGTCTTCTTATTTCTTCTTCTTCTTAGCTTCACGCTGTATCCCGCATACAGCAGGGCAGACAGAGGGAACCTAACGTTAAGAAGCTCCGTTCCTCACTTTCCACCGAATTGAGGCATTCCGTGAGTGGCGGAACTCAACGCCGCGCTGGCCTTGTTACCAAACCCAGGAAATGAAAATACTAAACTTACATTTCCTGGAGTGGAAATCGAACCTAAAACCTGTCACGTTTACAGTCGCACGCTTGTCCCACTGCGCCACGGCAGGCGTTAACATAGTCCAAGAAAGCAAAAATTTACTTAATATAGCATATAATTGAAAAACTAGCCTTAAAACATGTATATCGAGAAATATAACTGAATACATCTTTTGTATAATGGAAACACACTGAATGCACGAGTATTGCAAAGATGATACATTTATTATTCACACCGCGTCAATACGACTGCGATCTGAATAAAAAGGGAAAGCCATTTAACTCCTTTTATAGACTATGTTATTAGAACATCTGAAGAAATCCAACTAAACCGTTTTTATGAATAAAAATTGTCGATATTATATGTAGTAGCTGAGTAGTCTATATATTTATATAGAAACCTTATTCTTCACAGCTATTCTTTTAATTTTGACATTTTTTTTTATATCTGAGTATGTTCAAGTATCGAGTGTATTTAAATTCATGTTTTATGCTTATTTCATAGTTAATTACATCATTTTATTGGAATAAAGATATTAAGGAAACACAACTGAAACGTTTGCACATTTATTACTATGGCAATGAAAAATAGGTTCAGATCCGACAAAACAAGTAAATATGATTTACTAGATTGTCGAAACAGGAAAATACAGCATTATTGTGAAACTGTGCACATACCTAGCTATGTTTGCCGTCTAGTTAACAAATTTCAACAAACTAATTCTTGTTCAAAGATTTTCACAATTTCCCTTGCTAATAGGTAACAGGTATTGCTCTGAGAGCTAGGACTTAAATCATTTTGTAACACCTAGGTTTCATTTAACACGTTTCAGTTGTCCACTTATCTGTATTTATTATTCTTTTAGAGTTATTATATATATGGGGTTGTAAATATTTCATGCACTTTCGAGTATAAAAATAAAAGAAAAGGATTAAAATATACTTTGTACTAACGAACATTTTAATTTAATTTGATTTGGTTCTCTAAGAATATCCTACTATTTCAGCATAAAAAGATATAATGGAATATAGAGGAAAAGCATCACTTTTTGTTTATACAAATTAAATTTATTTTGACACGCATCAAGTTCTTCAATATGATTTCCATATAATTATGTTAAGATCTTAAACAAATCATAAAATATTTTCTGTATCATCTGATCAATGTCAAGGTTTTGAGCGACATTATCTTAAAGGTACATCTGCAATACAATATCCGGGCGTGTTTATTATTTAAGTTTAAATATTTTATTTCACATTCCGTTTTGAAAATAATATACGAAATAAAGAATTTACTAAGTTCTAAGAAGAATTACAACTAAATGTTAATATTGCAGTGTGTTAACGCATAAATGACTAACTTCAGAGAGAAAAAAAATCGGCTCAATTTATTTATCAAAAAAGTTCATTTCGAGTTAAAGAAGTGTCATTTTCAAAGAAATCCATTTTAATAAGCTATGATTTGTAATCATTGGTAAGGATTTAAATGAATTATTGTAAGCATACCTGTCTGACACTAGTCAAATAGCCTAATAACACGAGACGACGAACCGACGACCTTGTATGTTTACGTAACGTCACTTTTGCCGAGATGAGCAAATGTGATAACTGATCGCCGAAACTTGATTTGTTACTCATTCATTTCTAAATATTTTTACTATAGCGTACGTACAAAATTTCTATTAAGTCATGAAAAAGAATGGCTGGAATTTTTGAATCACAAGCATAATAAATTGATTCTTAAATGATTAAAATTGCAGGTTTTTAAGTATCTGCATTAAAATTTAAAAAATAGGTCGACGACGAAAATAGGAACCAAAAAATGAATAATTAGGTACTTGAGATTTTCAAAGTATGAAGTGAAAGACATTTTTAACATTAGAAGTGTATTGTATTTACCTTTATGGTTACTTTTACGAAAATTTAAATATTAGATATTAAAAATAATATTCGTAATTAAGAGTAATAACTCTTCCTTAATTAATTTTTCTTTGGTAACGAACGAATGTGACGAAAGTAACGGGCCTATGTAGGTATATATATTTTATCACACATTAAATTTGAACTTGATACGAGCAAAAGCTCTAGTAAAGTTAGGGTACTTTACTTACGGTAACGATACCATCAGACTAGTAATATTCTTTTAATCAATATGAAAATCACAGCTTAAGATGCTCACAAATATAACAATTGCATAAGATTTCGATATCCTTACAAATATCATAATGTTAGAATTACTTTATTTTCATTATAAGTATTATTTTTTTGCATATAAGAGGTGTGAAAAATAAATTTATTAAATACATCGCAAATAATAAGGAGCCTTGAGGACAATGCTTTCTTTGCCTAGTAACTAAGTAGGTTGACCGGTTATGTCAAGTGTAGGCGCAGAACATACATACGTTTAAGTGTAATGTACTGTCATATGAAACAATTTTATTATTAAAAAATATACAATATTATTTTATATTTAATAAAGAATTAATATTTTTGAATTTTTATTTATTGAAAAATATATATTTATATAAACGAAGGAGAAAAAAATAAGATTATTTGTATTAAATGAAACTATTTTAACCGGATTAATCTCATATATACAGGTGGACCTGTCTACCTGTGACCACGGACTACTATAAAGAATTCGAAACGTCGGGTAAATGATGTATCTTCAAATACGCGATTAATCCGGTTAAAATAATTTCATTTAATGAATTTAATGTGTAACAAGCGCGAAAATCAAAGGGCTCATTAAGATTATCTGTTTGAGTCATACGGGCTACACACATATAAGGAAATCCTGTAATCTAATATTATTTTGTAAACATTTTGAAATGTCATTCGAATTGTTTTCACATTGTTGTAATTTGAAAATGACATTCATTTTTAATTATATTTATTTATCATTACTTAATGTAGCTTACTAAGCAACAACAACTATTGTAAACAAAAAACAAAAATTATAAACATATGTCGATGAAAGTGAAACAACCAAAACGAACCAAATAAGGAAAGTATGATAATAAACTATATTTCGTATAAATAATGAAACATGCATTTCAATCATACGCCTATAAATCTTATTCCTCTGCATTCTTCTTGCAAAAATTAGGCACTATTAGGTAATTCATACAAAAATATATCATCAAGAATACTTTCTCTCATGATTATGCGGCGATTAGATGGACCTGCTGTTTGGCCTGCCTTGTTAGTACCGCGGCGGGCCGCGACGAGGTTACATGCGTGTTCTCTTGGCAACTAAATGCAATGTACGATCGTAAACTTGCAGTTATCAAATTCGACTTCGTGAGATCTGTTTTAGACGTTTTTGATAAGTCTATTTAAGTGCTAGTGTTGTGCGTGGACGTGTAGGTTCGGACTAAATAGGTATGCATGTCATTATTTATCGGTAAACTTCAATTGTTCTAAATCTTCTCAAATAATCTCAAAGTTTATGTTTGGAAGTGAATATGTTTGTGTTTCTACCGAACACGCCTCGGCTTTTTCTATCTACCAATATAACTAAATACGTAATTCTTTTTACTTTTTAATGTTTATAATATCAACTAAAATAACCATAAACTTAAATTTATACTACGTTGTCAAATCACTCATAAATTATTTAATTAACGTATTTTTTAATTAATGGATTAATCCGTTTCCTTTGAATTTATTTTTATTTTTAAAAATATTTAGTTATTAATTTTTTAGAGATCCGGCATAGATATGATTTATTTATAATTTCGTATGTTATTACGACTCCACCAGACAATCACACGGTAATTAGCCGAACACAAAATTCGCATCCGCGTGTTTGTATACAACTCACTGTAATTATATATTTAGATAAATTAATTCTAACATAGTTTAATTAATTTTGATATTTTTTATATTTTAATTTAAATAATATAACATTTTATTCAATAATACAGCTTTACTAATAATGTTCTATGATAGAAATATAAAAGGACGAGCGCGTTGAAGTCTTTTGTAAACGAGACATGATATGGAAAGTCTATAAAATCAAAAAGTTTATGATTTATATTAAGTATTAAAATATAACTTTATGTTATTCTTTATATGTTTTTAGATTTAATACATACTATGTGCTATATGAATCAGTACCTCACCTCATATGATATATTTTTCATGTTTCATTATTAGAAATTCATTTAATTAAGTGGTAGCTGAACGAAATTGTTCGTAAGGTTAGCCAATAAAGTTTATATATAACATGTTACACTTTCTGAAACATTCATATATGATTACGTATTAACAACGTTTTTAAGATATAATGTATATTTAATTATTATTCATACTTTTCTTAATAATAATTGCTTCTCAAAGTCCTTTATTAATAAATACTGAAATATATATTGGGACCATCGTGGCAAATGGGATAGTGCCTGACTTTAAATGATTAATTGTGGATTCGATTCCCACTTGAGGGAATGAATATATTTACAATATTTTCATTTCTTCACTCTGCTAAGGCAAAAATTGGTGTTTATTTTGCAGTATTTAACATTTATTGTCTCGAATTCAGGCAGAAAATGAAGACAAAATGATGTATTGGTTCTGTCTAACTGAAATATCAATAAATAAAAAAAAACAACTTATGAGCCGAATATCTTTAAGGATAAATTTTGGTAACTAAATTAATCAATTTTCATTTCCTGGGTTTGGAAAACGCGGCAAAAAAAGCGCGGCGTTGAGTTCCGCCACTCAACACGCAATGTCTCAATTCGGCGGAAAGTGTGAACGGAGTATCTTAATACTAGGTTCTCAGGTTCCCTCTGCCTACCTTGCTATATGCGGGATACAGCGTGAAGTTAAAAAAAAAACGAATCAAAAGTTTTTTTAGACAAGATCGTTGAAACAAATTAATTTTCCTCAATTTAATTTCTAAGTTCTAATTATAATATACCGTCTGGAAAATGACTAGTACTTATATTAGTATAAATTTAAGTGCTAATAGCGTGAGAAATATATGATACATTGTTTCTTAATATTTACTCTTAGTTTATGACCAGTCTTGCGAACCTATTGTTAGTTTTATGATCCTAAATGTATTACAGACACTGGATATTAACTTATTGTATTAAAATTAACCTTTAAAAAATTAATTATAGTAATTTTATGAATGCCGCTGTTTTTAATTATTATTCTAAGTTAGAAGGTTTTTACGAGGATTAAATATATGAATTCTTGAAAATGGCGAGTTGAATTAGTTTTAAGCTTTTTAAGAATAAATTTTGAATCATGGGGTCTGTCAGGCGCAGAAGCACAATCGTGCGACTGTAAACGCGACAGGTTGTGGGTTCGATTCCCGCTCCAGGAAATGCTTCATTTCCTGGTTACAAGGCAGAACGCGACGTTGAGCTCCACCACTCAGCACGCAAAGTCTCAACTCGGCGAAAAGTGGAGAACGGAGCGTCTTAACACGAGGTTCTCAGGTTCCTGCCTACTTTGCTATATGAGGGATACAGCGTGAAGCTAAAAAAAAATAAAATTAATGTCCTTTAAGCAAGTTACATAAATAAATATATATAGATATTGATACTAGGTACCTATTACATTGTATTGGAGATTTCTCAAGAAGAAGAAATAAGATGTTATTACAGCGTTATTTTAAAAGTATTTTTATAGTTAAGTAGTAGCTATAAAAATTTTACGGGTTGGACAAATTTCAGTAATAGCCTTGTATTATATAGAAATCGACAGATTGCATATAGAATATGCCGAAATTCGAAAATGTCAATGACTTAATTAAAAAAGTTATAATACACAAAGTTATTACTTTAATTGCCTCTTACATATTTTTTTGTGATAAAATCTAAATTGAATATAAAGATTTAATTGAGTTCTTATCATGAAGGTGGGGAACAGAAGAAAACGGAGTGTTTTTAACTCTAGGTTCTCAGGTTGTTTTTTTTTATGGATAACGGATGGCAAACGAGCAGAAGGACCACTTGATGGTTAGTGGCTACCTTCGCCCATAGACATCTACAGCACCAGAGGTGTTGTAAATGCGTTGCCTACCTAGACGATACAGATGGAGTGGGAGGCGAATGTAGTAGTTCGCTATCGGAACCACCACATTCTGGGGAAAGGATGGAGTGGGATAGGGGAAATCTTTCTGTCTACCCTGCTATGTGCGGGATACAGTGTGTTAAAAAGTTAAAAAAAGTCTTATCCCATAAAAAAATGAAAAAGAAAACTATATCTTTTATAAGTAATAAAGGATAAAAGAATCTAAACTATACAAAATAATAGAAGTTACAAAAGACATAGTAATCGTTAAAAATGTAACAGAGGTTTATTGCTGTAACAACCGCAAAGTTAAGGGCAGTGACGAAAAAACACGTGTGATGCATAATATCGTTCTTATTTCGTGTCCTCTCAAGGACTGGCTATTTATATAGCCTTAGAAGTATAATATAAAATAAATTAAGTGTAATAAAAATATATTGAGGCCGTTGTCGAACAGAGGAATAACGTTTGACTGTAAATACTATGAGTGTGGGTTCGATTCTCTCTAAAGGGAATTATTTTAATTATTATTTTAATTCTTTAGCTTAATAATGTATCCCGCATATAGCAGGGTAGGCAGAGGGAATCAAATACCCTAGTGTTAAGACACTCCGTTCTCTTTTAACATTTTCCTTCCCCACTTTCCGCAGAATTGAGACATTGCGTGCTGAATGGCGGAACTCAGCGCCGCGCTTTGCGTTGTTACCAGAGTGCTTGTTACTAAGGGGAAAGATTATATTTATATTGATTTTAATTTATCTGTTCTAAAAGACAGAGGGTGGCATGTGAGATAATATTGTGACTATCTGCCCACCTGTACTGTACCGAAAAAACATCGTATACGTCCAAAAAATGTATACGTGTCGTGTTCAAAAAGCCTACAGGTGACCTCTTGTCCACTTAGATTTTGCAATTTGAAATATAAGTGGGTACTTATATTTAAAGTAGATATGCTTATGTTGTTCTAGTTAGACAAAAAGTGACAAAAATATGGTCTTAATTTTAAACTAAAATTGTTATTGAGATAATTTGCTAAACTGTATGTACTCCTAAGAGTATGAAATTTGACATAGGTAAAATTTATAAGGAGAATTATATTAATATTTAAGTAATACACTGACAAAATAAATACTACATACACTTGTTTATAGTGACAAGTCGCTAAGGAGTATTTTACGCGTACACAGGGCTACTAAACACAACTTAAACACAAGTGGATGTGAAATTTAAACTCACAATTATTATGTTTAATACTAATAACAACAGTGTGTCGCCGTCGACGGATACGTCTAGGAGGACATCATATTATGTTTAGATGAGTAGTTTATTTTACAACAATAGAACACTATGACGAAAAAATGACACTCTTTATTACGTAATTAGAGTTAATGAAATGAGGAAAATGGTTATTAATATAATATATAAATCAGCGAAATTGAGGCGAGCAAGGCCAGTCGTGGTGCAAAGGCATAAAGGTACTACTGTAAGCGCGACAAGTTGTGTGTTCGATTTCCACTGCAGAAAATAAAAACATTAAATATTTATAATAATTAATATAACATGTCCATTTACTCGCTTTGGTAACAAAAAAAAAGCACGGCTTTGAGTTCCTCCACTCAACACGCTTAAATAAGAAGGAAAGTGGGAACGAACATTTCAAGCGAACTTCCGTTCGCTTGAAATATCTTAACATTAGGTTCCCTCTGCCTACCCTGCTGTATGCGGGATACAGCGTGAAATTATGAAAAAGTTTTTTTTCATTTCCATTGGTAAGACAGTATTTCGTCCAGTTACGCCATTATGATTCAATATCTCTAAAATCTGGTGGAGAGCGAAGTATTTTAACGCTACATTCTTTCTACCTATTTTGCTCTATACGAAGTGAAGCTAAAAAAATAATAAGTTTTCGTGTTATGATCGATCGAACATTATTTGTAGTTAATTTTATTAATGATTCCTTATGTAGTAAAAGATACCTAGAGTAACTTCTTGTTTATATTTTTTTGTTTCAGACTATTTATTTATAAAAGAGGCTTCGACATGTCGGTGAAATTTAAGAGGCTCACTCTTCATTTAAGAACATTTTTAATGGTAAGTCATTTATTTATATAATATATGACAACAAGTACTCTTGTAGTACGTGAGTCAATATAGAAACATGTGATAATTAGGATTTAAACAAAAAAAGAATATGTTGTTCAAAAAAAATGCACTAAATATTACAATTATTACGAATGACTTAAAAAACTACTTATCAGGTTTTTTTTTTAAATTGGACCACGACTGGAACACTAGCGATCGTATAAAAAGGCATCATCAAAATTGTTTCACCTAACAGAAGATTATACAGCAACACGCAAAAAAAATACAGTCGAATTGAGAGCTTCCTCCTTTTTTGAAATTGGTTAAAAATATTAAATAGATGAGCTTTATTTATCTTTACATGTATTTAGTTATTTCTAAGTTTCGTGACATTTTGTTTATTTAATAAAATAACGTGATTAGAATGCTTACATTTTAGCAAATTATAAGAAATACAATTATGGGTAACATATTAAGTACATGAAACATATAAAATTAATTCATATATTCACTAAAACACAAGAATAACAATAAAGTCCTAAAAAGAAACTTAATTAGTTCTAACACGTTGTTCAAATCGAACCCGTTCTAACCCACATAATGTACTAGCCCTCCAATAATTTACTTTACTGCTGTAAGTAGTTGCTGTATTTAGTTGTTTTATTAAGTGGCTCTATCGCATCATTTCGTTATACGTAGTGACATTCACGTTATTTCACCGTTAGGTTGCGTCACGGTCGCACTTGACATAAGTCGCAATGGTTTATAGGTCAGATATTTAAATACAGGTGAATACTCAAAATAGCTATAGAATTTACGTGCCGTTATTGTAAATGAAAATAGAATTCCTTTCGTATGGTTCTAACAAGACCTTTGAAGAAAGAGAACTTTGTCTTTCTTGTATTACGAATGTAATTTTTTAAATGTTCTTTATCTATTACACATAATAGTACTAGTATAAATGACTTCAATAATTAATAAATCGAAGAAAGGCAGATAAATCGGTTATGTTAAGAAATCCTCATAACAGCATTTTTGAACCTCATTTAATAGTATTAGTTCGAAAATTCGAACCAACGATCATAAAGAAAGAAAAAAATATCGTAGATATAACTACAAGTAATTGTCGCTCGCAAATCCAGACGCGTGGATTTTATGACCTTTGTCATACTGTTTCCATTTTCGTGCTCCATAATTTTGATTGTACATTGAAAAATGTTCTTAGAAATTTTAGAAAATCCTTCTCTTTCCTGCTAGTGCTCCCTCCTAATGTCCCACAAACCATATATGTCAAAGTTCAGCTTTTTCTGTCCAGTAGATTCAATTGTGCATTTTCTTTAACATACATACATAGCTTCACCCTGCATCCCGCATATAGCAGGGTAGAAGGGAACCTAGTGTTAAGACACTCCGTTCTCCACTTGCGTGCTGAGTGGCGGAACTCAACGCCGCGCTTTGCCTTGTTACCAAACCCAGGAAATGAAAATACTAAACTTACATTTCCTGGAGTGGGAATCGAACCCACAATCTGTCGCGTTATTTCTCTTTAACAGAATAGTTTTAAATACATATAATAATATTTTTGATATTCTTCTTGACTATATTTAATTCTAAACTGTCCAATTTAATTTATAACCACAACACACTTAGGTGTTTCGTCAATCGCACTTGACACGTGTGTCTTCGCCAAATGTAGGGGTCACTTATAGTTATTGCGTGCGAAGGAACGTTTGAATATGAATATTGTTGTAAAAATGAAATTAATATTGTTTATTTGTTCCTACAATATTTTTTCTTTTTATGTAATCAACTGTAACGGTAACTGAATCTAAAGCCATACTAGTAGAAAACCCATATATTATTATTTGTTAAAAACAATATATTAGTAGAAGGAATATTCCATACATAAAACAAAAAAGAAACCTAACTTAAAAAAGTGCTTCAAAAAGTAAAATTATTATGAATAATTCAAAATTATTCGTTAAGTCCGAGAACTTTCCATTTTATAATTTAAAAAAAAATGTAAAAAGACGTTTGTGTGTTAAAGGTTATTACCTAATTAGTGATTTTATAAATGATAACACACCTTGGGAATGAAATGCTCGCTCCAGTCTGTTTCAAAGGTATCATTGCCAATAATAAAGAATTGTAAACCATTGTTCCCGCTGAGTTTCTTGCGCCGGTTCTTCTCAGGTCTGAGGCATTAAATTTAGTGAACCGGTGGTAAATTATTTGACGTTCAAAAAATGAAGCTTGTAACTTCTTATTTTGAATAAAATTATTTGACTTTGACTTTGAAATCTTAACGAAATTCGATTAGGTAAAGAATATACAAAATTGATTGAACTAGGTCCAGGTAATAGTTGTGGGGTAACACACATAAAAATATACAATCGAATTAAAAGTATCTTCCATTTTTGAAGGTTAATAAATATTTGTTAAATTTGGACCCTGAAATATCGCTAACAGTCAAATATGTTATTCAAGTCATTCGTTTACTGAAATGCTAATCTGTGAACGTAATGATTATGACAATAATTACCTATTGTATAACACTATATTTAAAAAAAAAAATCATATTTAAGTAAGATTCTGATACGACAAAGCGCTACTTAACATGCTACGTTTCGAATTAAGGCGGAAAACAAAACAGAGGGTCTTGGCTCTAGGGTTTCTATGTCTCTCTAAAATTTTAACAAAACTTGCACTGAACTGCATAATTATTACGAATAATTATAATAATACTCTTCCCATTTTAAATAAATTTAAAAAGGACCACATCAGAAACCTAGTTATCATAAAGAAAATGATCATCAAAACACACATAAAAATATAGAATTGAATTAAGAACCCCCTCGTTTTTAAAGCTGGTGAAAAAATATTTGGTACATACACATACATACATAGCTTTACGCTGTATCCCGCATATAGCACAGTAGGCAGAGAGAACCTAGTGTTAAGACACTCCGTTCCCCACTTACCACCGAATTGAGGCATTGCGTGCTGAGTGGCGGAACTCAACGCCGCGTTTTGCCTTGTTACCAAAGAAAGGAAATAAAAAGTTCCATTTCCTGGAGTGGGGATCGAACCCACAACCTGTCGCGTTTACAGTCGCATGCTTGTGCCTCTGCGCCACGCCAGGCGTTAAACATAGTTGGTGTTAACGATAATGAAATTAAATCAAATTCATTTAAATATAAATTATGTATAAAATGTATGTTATCTAAAACAGTGACAATTTTAATTCAATTATAAATTCAGTTTCTTAGAAAAGCTTGTATTTACTTAAGATAATATCGTGTTTCTATTAAGCCTAACTTAAAGCACTGTATAAAGCTAAAGTGCAAATGAGTCCTAGTAAATTAGGCGTGAATTGACTGCTGGACTTGTTATTGATATCATAAATTAGTAATATCTGATCGCAGCGCTACAATTTTACGGATCTAAATTTTGTCGTGGTTACTTTATCTGGTTTATATTATTAATGATTGCTTACTGTTTTTGTATAGATAATATAAATTTAAGTACAATTAAATTTTAATTGCAGTTAAAAGTTTGCAATTGAAGCTTTTTTGTTGATTCTTGATCAACTTAAAAAAGAGGTGGTTCTGAATTGAACTGTACCTATATTATTTTATGTGTTACCGCATAACTTTTTACTGGGTGGACTGATTTTGATTATTATTTTTTGTATGATAGCGTTTTTGATTCGTAATAATGTTACTTTTTATGCATTTTATACGAAGTCAGTTTCTTTTATTGCTAAAATCTTAATTATAAATGTATTTATTACGTATTGAATTTTGCCAAAGCGCAGGCAAAACTTAACGCAACATCTCTAAAATTGGCAACAACGGAGACATTCAGTATATTAAAACTAGATTATCCTTGCCTATCATGCTAAAAGGTAATGATATTACCTTTTAGCTAGACACTAAAGCTAAAAAAGCTATGCCTGTCGTGGCGTAGTGGGACAGTGTCTAATTGTAAATACGATATGTTGTGAGTTCAATTTTCACTCACGAGGAAAATTATAATTAAATTATTTTCATTTTCTTCTGCTTTGAGAAGACAAAGCGCGACGTTGATTTCCGCACTTAATACGGATATCTCGAATTTGAAGTACTCTGTGACTACAGGCATCCATACAACACTGTTCCCACCGGCTTTCCTAACTTTTCAAAGTACAAGTATGAGATCTAAAACAAAAAAGTCATCGCCAGTGAAAATACTAAATACCTTCCCATCCTATATCGACTTCCCTTAATATACCGGCTTCTCTAAAAATTACCAGCTTGCCTAAATATATTTACCGGCTTCCCTAAATATACATCGGCTTCTCTAAATTTACCGGCTTGTCTAACTAAAATTTTCCGCCCTCGCCACTGCTGACTAACCTATGCGCGATATAGCGTGAAGCAGTATCAACGTCAAAGTCTAATAATGTTATTCAAAGTAAGAGTTACATGTTTCATATTTTAAACGTCAAATAATTTACCACCGGCTCACTAAATTAAATGCCTCAGACCTGAGAAGAACCGGCGCAAGAAAATCAGTGGGATTTTTTTTTATTCGTTTGGTTTACAATTATTTATTAGTGGCAATGATACCTTTGAAACAGACTGGAACGAGAATTTCATTCACAAAGCGTGTTATCATTTATAAAATCACTAATTAGGAATAATCTTTAACACACAAACGTCTTTTCATATTTTTTTTAAATTGTGAAATTGAAATAAACTTAAATAAACCTTCTGTCAGTCATTTTTGACTATAGATTTGGTTCATCTAACTAAACGTAATAAATAATTTGAGCAGACCAATCATTCTATTGCATTATTATCACATCACACGTCCAAATCGCGCGAGCGCCCGCGCATATTTACGTAACGCGTTGACTCACTATTTCATATAAACATATCTATGAATATAAGCCATCGAACGAGATATATTGAAAATTGTAGTCAGATTTCGACTTGGCGTAGTCTAAGCAAGATTTTAGCAAAAAAAGAAAATGAAATGCACTAATAAGTAAAATTATTACGAATAACTCAAAAACTCATCAGATTTTAATTAAATTTAAATAAATCCACATCAAAAGCAGTAGCTATCATATAAAATAAGAATGATCAAAATCGGTTCACGGCACGCTGTAAAAAGTCATGCTCTAACAGTACGTATTTATAAAGTTAGAAGCTTAATTTAAATTACGATGACTTTCTTATAGAACAAGCATGTAAATGATATAAATGTTTTAATAAACTGTTCTGTTTATATTATTATTATACTTAAATAGTATTAAATTTATGGCTCGTTTATGTCTCGCAGAGGCACAAGCGTGCGACTGTAAGGGACAGCGACACGCGACAGGTTGTGGGTTCGATTCCCACTCCAGGAAATTTTAATATTTTAATTTCCTGGGTTTGGTATCAAGGCAAAGCGTGGTGTTGAGTTCCGCCACTCAACACGCAATGCCTCAATTCGGCGGAAAGTGGGTAACGGAATTGTTGCAAGAGAACGGAGTGTCTTAACACTAAGTTCTCAGGTTCCCTCTGCCTACCCTGCTATATGCGGAATACAGCGTAAAGCTTAAAAAAATAAATAAAATACAGATTCGGTTTAAGTAATTATAAATTAAAGAAAATATATTTTTTTATTTCTTTTATTTCGGTGTTACGCTAATTTAACATATGCCCAAAAAATCGACCGTTGAACTCGTTACTTATCAAATTTCTAACAAATAACTTATATATTAGTAAATTTCATTAGAATAATACTCAAATTTATTGCTTCTAGCAATTTATAAATTACAACTATTCATATAAGAGATTTCAAGCGACAATTAAGTTATTGATTAATAGTATCAATTTTAACTAAAATATTCAAAAACGACATTTATTTTAAATATAATTTCTTATTTATTTCCAATAATTGACCATTATAAGGGATTTTAACAACAAATTAGATTTAAACTGACATCAAAATCGAATAAGCTATAATAATAATTATGTAAACGGTTATTATTTCCATAAGAACTGGTCAGTAATATGGTGTGGTGGATGATTGCTTCGACATTTTTTTAAATTGCTTCCAATATTATGAGAAAATGTCTTATATATGATAATAAGGTTAACACATGTGACTTATAAACCTTGATCTTGACCCTCGTTTAAGAAGGTTATTTCAAATTATACTATAAATCGAATAAACTGGAGGCATTTTAACATACATATAGATACATAGCTTCACGCTGTATTCCGCATATAGCAGGGTAGGCAGAGGGAACCTAGTCAAGTCTAGGAAGACACTCCGTTCCTCATTTTTCGCCGAACTGAAGCATTACGTGCTGAGTGGCGGAACTCAACGCCGCGCTTTGTCTTGTTACCAAGCCCAGGAAATGAAAAATTCTATTTTCTGGAGTAGGTATCGAACCCACAACCTGTCGAGTTTACAGTTGCACGCTTGTGCCTCTGCGCCGTAGGCATTTTAACAACGGGACATATTTGAAAAATACAAAAGTAAACAGTATATTTGAAATCGATTTTCTTTTCTCATTAATATCTTAATTATTTTATATATTAAATAAACCAAATCTATATATGATCTAGAATAAAACACATACATCCTCGTAGTCAAATTCTTACTTAGAGAGCTGCGTTCTTGACCGTGTTTGAAGTCGTGACCCAGCGACACTGCTCCCGCCCTTGCGTTGCCGCACCGCTACGACCTATTGTCTGCTAAAGGTCTAGCTTCTTAGAATTCGATTTGCAATTTGGATAACGGAAATACAGAAAGTTTATCCTTAATATTATTATATTTTGTAATTAAATTGTTTTTTAGTCGATTACACCTTTAAATAAGTGTCAAACGAATTCTCGTCCTGACTGTAAACGCGATTAGTTAAAGATTCGATCCTTACTCTGGGGAGTGTTAATATTTAAACTATTGTTATTTCCCCACTTTGGTTAAGAATACGGCGTTGAATTTACTACTTAAGACGCAATCTCTCGATTTCCGGCGGAAATTGAAGAACGCAGTGTCTCGATACTAAGTGCTATAACTACCATGCAACAAATAGCATATAGTACAAAGTAGGGATCGGTATTGTTAAAAGAGAACAGAGTATCTTAACACTAGCGGGATACTGCATGAAGTTATAAAGATGCTATAAATCAAATATACACGTAAATGTAAACCGCAGTTGCTATTTCAATTCTGTATACATACGCCATATATATTTATATATGGCGTCAAACAAATGCAATCTTTAAAATTATCAATAATATCTTAAATTTATTTATTTTAAAACATATTTCTTTTATATGAATTTAAATAATTAAAGAGTTTAACCATACAATTTTCTTTTTAATTTGTTGAAAATTACTTTAAAGTATGGAAATAAATAAATATTAATATTGCCCTATGCCCTAGTAAATTTGTTGTATTCTTACATGGATTTTACTACATGGCAATAAAATATGAATACATTTTAAGAGCTTGAATAATAATTAAACACTGTCATCGTACAGTTAGGACATGTCTAGCAATAAAAGTTTCAAAATATGACAGCTTAACTTTTACCAGACTTAAAAATAGCTGATTGCGATTTATATTGTTGAAGCTTAGTGTGATAAAAATAAGTCCTTTTTTTAGCTTCACGCTGTATCCCGCTTATAGCCTGAACCTGAGAACCTAGTGTTAAGACACTTCGTTCCCCTCTTTCCGCCTAATAAAGGCATTGCGTACTAAGTGGCGGAAGACAACGCCGCGTTTTGCCTTGTTACCAAACCCAGAAAATAGAAATTACTAAACTTTACATTTCCGGGAGTGGCAATCGAACCCACAACCTGTCACGTTTACAGTCGCACGCTTGTGCCTCTGTGCCACGACAGGCGTTATAATAAGCAAATCGATTTATTAATTAACGAGACCATCGTGGCGCAGTAGAACAGTGTTTGACTGTAAGCGCGATTAGTTGTAAGTTCGACTCCAACTCGGTGAAGTTGTTATATTTAAATTATTATCATTTCTCCGCTCTGGTAAGCCAAAATACGGTGTTGAGTGCCACGACTCAGTATGTAAAAATCTTGAACTCGAGTGATTTTGAATTTCACTGACTATCCTGCTATGCGGTATATGCTTGCTATTTAAGGGGATTAAACGTACTCATTTTGGTATTCGTGAATACATTTTTACAAAAACGTAATGAACTCTAAACAGTACTGGAAAATGTACGCGAACTACAATATACGCGATTAATCCAGTTACAATAGTTTCAATTAAAATATATAATAATCGCAATGCTCAAAGATTTCTTATATGGTTTTATTATTATTATTAACGTTATATCTCTGTTCTCTCTATGAAATGTTATATTTTATTATTTTTTTAGAATTCTATATATATATATAATTTATAATTCACTTGAAATTCGCTCGAAGAAAATGAAATAATTTACTTAAATTATCTCAATTTCTCTATAAGCCTCCTCCTCATTTTAATAACGATGACAAAATTACGATAAAATTATTATAATAATATGAAAAATAAAAAGCACATAATAAATAAATTTATTTTGTAGGCAACAAGAGGTATGCAAACGAATTATTATAATATTCATTTGATGGATTTCTAAAAAAGAAACTACACTGTCAGTGACGTTATAAATCTTTTCTAATTTATGCTTAAATTTTCGTCGATTTATGGATTTCTCCTTGACTTAATTACCTAGAAGTACAATTTTTTTTTCTACGTATTATTTGTCTTTTTTTTTATTAAAATAAAAAAAATATGGGACAAAAATATGTATTATTTGTGTATTCGTAATTTAGTTATGGTATATTAACATTGATACATTACATTGAACGCCTGTCGTGGCACAGATGCATAAGTGTGCGACAGGTTATGGGTTCGATTTCCACTCCAGGAAATGGAATTTTTCATTTCCTGAGTTTACAACAAGCTGGGTAACAAGGGAAAGCGCAGCATTGAGTTCCGCCACTCAGCGCGCAATGCCTCAATTCGGCGGAAAGTGGGGAACGGAGTGTCTTAACACTAGGTTCCCTCTGCCTACCCTCCTATATGTGGGATACACCGTGAAGCTATGTATGTATGTATGTATAACATTTTTTTATATCTAATTTTGATTTTTCAATGTCAGTAATCTCAATGATTTTGGTCAAATTACTGGACTTGTCAAAATTATAAATTTTCATGATAAATACGTCAAAAGCGGCAAAAGATAGGCTTTTCCCTCGACATCTCTTTCGAGTTCCTCTTCAGATCATTTGGCTGGCAGAAAGTGACAATATATGGTCGTGTATAAGTGTGTTCAGTAATTTTTTATTAGTTAACCCCATTGACACTTACCTTGGCCGAAATCATTCAAGAAGATTATTTATTACAAACAAAACCGTTTACAAGTCATAAAAAATAATGGAATTACATTAAATTCTCATTACTTTCTTAATACGCATCTTACCTGATACTTACTATAATTACGACAGGCTGTAAGTTGTATGGTATTCATATTTATTTTATTACACGAACAAAAATATTTGAAATGTCATTTCAGCTACATTGGTTTAGAAGACCTTGAGATATAATGTATGAAAGTGTAATCATCGCTTGCGTAAAGATTGGCAGTAAATCTTCTTTATTAGCCTTTCATTTAATAGATTGAGATATTTCTTTACTAAGTTATTTAAATATATAAACAACAAATATATTTGTTTTAAATTATCTCAGACTTAAATTCTGGGAGAACCATTATCTACCCGAAGACATGACGGACTAAATAGCGGAACTCAACGCCGCGGTAATGGATCTAATAATGAACTAACGAACGGAACTCAAATACGTTTACAGTCAAGCGCTGTTTTACAAAATTTGCCTGTTTAAAGCATATAAGCCTTAGATGCCAATTTTATATAGTGATTTTGTTATCAATAATATTGTATGACATTCGTAGGAATGCATTCATGCTGTTATTGCACTGGCAGTACTTTTTAGTACTGCCAGTGCAATAACAGCATGAATGCATTCCTACGACACAAATACTTAAAGAAGATTATTAGAGATAATTTACGAACATATTGTCTATATGATTAGACGTCATGTTAAATAACGATATACGAGTATGTAAACTAGTAGCACGTGTATATCAAAATTACAATATAGTGAGTGGCATTGAATTAATTTAATCATTTATGAAATTTCTAATGCATTATTGAAAAACATTGGCTTTTTCGCAAAGGTATAATTTTAACGCCTGTCGGCGCAGAGGCACAAGCGTGCGACTGTAAACGCGACAGGTTGTGGGTTCGATTCCTCCAGAAATGTTTGGGTCTTTCATTTCCTGGTTTTGTAACAAGGCAAAGTGCGGCGTTGAGTTCCGCCACCAGCACGCAAATGCCTCAATTCGGCGAAAAGGTAGAAACAGAATTGTTGCTGAGAAGGAGGGCTCCAACACTAGGTTGTCGTGCTCCTCACTGTATCCGCTATATGGTGATAGCGTGAAGTTAAAAAATATATATATATATATATATATATATATATATATATATATATATATATATATATATATATACGAGGTGTGTTCAAAAGTAAGGGTGACTTTTCAAATTTGGCGGGCAAACGTACTTTCGATTATCGATTTTATTTTGTTATGTACACTCTTCCCGCACATCTGTACTAAGTTTCAAGTGTATAGCATTTTTTTGTTTGGCTGGGAGAGGCGTAAAGGTTATAAGTGTTTTGCGTGTCGGGCGATTTCTCTTTGCTTATCGAAAAATATGGATTTCAGAATTTCAAATTTTGTGTGTAACAAAATTAAAGTAAGCTCCCTAAACACTGAAATCGTTGGAGCAGTGGTATATGGTGAAACTGTTCTGAGTAAAAAATGTTATAAGTGGTACAAACTCTTCCAAGATGGCTGAGAGCAATGACGAGCCCCGCTCTGGACGCCCAAAGACGTCAACAACTGATGAAACGTTCACGCGGTGGAAGAAAATTCTGTTCCTGGAAAATCTCGCCGAATCCACTATCAGAGTAGCGCAAGAGGGATAAGTTATATATCGCTTGGCTCTGTGCCATGAAACTTTTTCAATCGTTTTGGGCATGAGACGTGTCACGGAAGTTTGTTCCGGAAATTGCTCATCATTCATCTTGCTGGTGAGAGATTTTGGCCAAACAACACCACAATCATGCCTCAGCCAACGATATCTGCTGGATTTGGCCTCTGGTATGTGACTTTTCTTGTTCTCAAACTAAAGAGACTTTATGAAAGGACGGAGACGGTAAACGATTACGAGATAAAGACTGCATCGCTGGAGCTCATAAGAAAAACAGTGCTTATGAGAAGTGCTTTGACGATTGGAAAACCGTTGGCATAAGTGTATTGTATCTGAGGGGGATTACTTTGAAGGGGACAACATAAATATTAATAAATAAATAAATATTTTTTCTTAAAAGTAGAGAGCGTACAAAGGCGTAAAAAATTTAGCATACTATTTGGCGAATGCGTCATTTTGGTCTTATAACCCACCTAGAGTGACAAATAAAATAAAATCACATCAGTTTTGTTTAGATAAAAAGAGGTTTGACAAAATACAAACAACAACAAAATAGTATCTCTATTTCTAGCGGAGAACGAAGCTTTATGACACGTCTCTCTTACCTATCCCATAGTAAAAACTTTTATAAGAAAGAAAGTATATACTTTTATATTTTAAAATAATATGACAGTCCATACAATTTATCATAAAAGACTTAGCTGATAAAGCTTCATATTAGTCTTCATTTACATTTAACATTAGCTCTTAATGTTGACCCCGCGATTTTAAGTCAGGCATTGACACTAATAAGTCACATAGAAGTTGCAACCACATTTGTTTTCTGACATCGTCCAAAAGGCGCCGTCGTAGGCGCCACCGGTGTTGCCACCTGATATATTTGAATATTTGCTTAAATTTATTCTTCGAAAGCTATTTATTAAAGTCAATTTTATTACATGTTTAATTTTTTATGTTAAAAGGCGCGATGAAATCGATTTGTTCCGTATTGCCAATTTGTTGCATTCGATTATCATGCTGCGGTATTTATTTAATGGATACAAAATATTTATTTATTTTTTTATTCTAAAAGCTACCAGCCAGTCTATTACTAAGGATTTTAATTATTATAAAAAAAAAATACTTACACCTACGGAAAGTGGGGAACAGAAATTTTAGGAAGACGGAGTGTCTTAACACTAGGTTCTCTGGTTTCTTCTGCCTGCCATGCTACGTGCGGGATACAGTGTGGAGCTAAAAAAAATATACCTATATATTTTCTTTTTTTATCAAGATAATATGCATAAATATGTAAATAATAGTTGAGAGCACAATAAAATTTCATCATAGTATTTAGTATAGAAATTATACTACTTTACAAAATATATTTTTTTATATTAATTTGAATACAACACCTGTATTAACATCAATCAATAGAACAGGCAAAAAAAACGTTAATTTTGATCGCCGGTAACTTTTAAAGTTAATTGACCAAATAAATTAGCAGCGAGTTCGCAAAAATGAAACAAAGACCTTTTAAAAAATCAAGGGCTTCTTTAATAAGTTTTATTTAAAACTACAGTTCATTGCCTTTAAGCTTATTACATGCTATTTACTGGATCAGGCATTGTATCATTGATTCAACAAAAAGGTGCAAACAAGGAGGTGTTAATGAACTTCTTGACGTTGCCAAAATTTGACGTTCTTTTTTTTAAATCCAAGTAATTATTGTAGACAATGCCGATAATATATCGAGAAATAAGTATTTATTTGCTATTTTCCTTATCTGTATTTATTCGTGGGTGTTCATATTATTAGATATTTATAGAATGACTATAATACAATGCGTAAAATACTTTCAAAACGTTTGTTATAATGGTGATCTAATTAAATATACAAATTAAGTTATTGTTATTATTATCCATATTGTCACTTCAAGGATTTCCTTCTAGGCTTTGTTATTGTAATCAGAGACATGAAATCAGATTAAAACAAATCAAATATCGTGACAGAATAGATAATATCGATACACGATTTTGAAAGTAATTACATGCTAATTAAAACCGAATAACGAAGTCCTTGGGTTAAATTGAACCTAACTATTTAACAACAAAAAGTGACAGCCAATTTTTGTACATTATCTTAAAAATAATGTGTCATGTATTATTTAAATTATATAAAACATATATGTATTTAATCATTTTTGAACACATGTATATTACTAATATAGCAGACCAGTCTATCATCTGCATATATTTCATCTGTTCATAATACTTTGCAATATTTACTGCCCTATCTCATTCGCGTATCGTCTACTATCGTGGCAATGGCAGATTATTTCTGAAATCAGGCCATTAAACAAATAAAAACAACATTACATGTCATTAATATATACAACTTATATTAGATTTGATTTGATTTTTTTTTTAACTTCACGCTGTATCCCTCATATAGCGGGGTAGGCAGAAGGAACCAGAGAACCTAGTGTTAAAACACTCCATTCTCTTTCAACATTTTCGTTCCCCACTTTCCGCCAAATTGAGGCATAGCGTGTTGAGTGGCGGAACTCAACGCCGCGCTTTGCCTTGTTACCAAACCCAAGAAATGAAAATACTACATTTTACATTTCCTGGAGTGGGAATCGAACCCACAACAGTCGCATTTACAGTCGCACGCTTGTGCCTCTGCGCCACGACAGGCGCAGGTGCAGGCGATTTGATATCATATTTTATAGATTCCCTTAAATAATCATTATTTTCTTAATAATAATCTGATAATCCACACAGACGAAAAAAGGATAAAAGCATATAATTGATAGACAAAATAGTATGGAACCTAAATTTATATGTAATAGCCGCTAACAATGAGGAGGTAAATTGTGGAATATTTTGAAGATAAATATATCTCGGAACGAACGTAGACCTTAAATGATTCTAATACATCTTTATGTACAATCGCCTTAATTAAGGTTTAATATTGACAGTGTTATTGTTATATAAGTAAATCTAAGATAGAATTCTCTGAGATTTTCACGCCAGGATTATACGTATATTAATTTGAAGTCCTCGCTCTGGTAAAAAAAAAGTGCGGGGTTGGGTTCCGCCACTCAACCTAATCACACCGAAACTGGACAGAAAGTGGAATACATTAGATTAAATAATAAATTCTCTTATACTAATACGGCTCTATATTAAATGAAAATTTTACTTTCGTAAAAATATTAGGGATTTCACACGATGAGTAATCGCTGACTGGTATCGCACTATACAAATAATTAATATACGGTCTCTGTTGTAGCGTAATGGTATGCATGTAGAGCGAGGTTGTACCTGTGCGCTCGCAAGTGTCAAAGTTTCTTAATCTAAATATGTACATACATACTAAGTGCAAAATTAAGGTGTTAGAAATAGAACTTTAATTTTCCTTCTTAGTAGCAAAATATGTAGATATTTTGTTAATGTATCATTTTGTATAAATTTTTTATATCTTTTTTGTTGGTCACATTTTAATAATTTCATATCTTTATTGAAATAAGAAATCTGAATTTCGTTGAAATAAGAAATCTGAATTTCGTTGAAATAAGAAATCTGCGAAAAATAGTTACATATTTAGTATTAACGCATTTTTGAACTTTTGAACTCATTTTAAATACAAAAGATAGTATTTCATAGTACTTGAATACATGCTGGCTTGCTTTACGCGCCAACAAAGAGGAGAAGAAATTAAACACTGGCATATAAAATTGTCGTTACTTATGTCTTTTTTCGATTTTCATATATAAGATAAGCGCGTATATGTATACGTGTATTTAATTCAACATGCTATATATTAAAATTAGTCGGGAAATAGCAAATGGAGTGCCTTTACATATTTTGAAAAGATAAAACAAATATAAAATATTTTTGTAATACAAAAAATATTCGTCGCGACTGTACACAATGGGGAAAACAACACCAATGTTTCAATCCTTAGAAAATTTTATTTCCTAGGAAAACAGCATATTATGGTACTTCTCCTTGTAACTTAATACAATAATTAATTAATAAAGACATTCTTTAGCAATTTAGTATTGAAAATTAAACGTTCGTACATAACAGTACGTGGAATTTATAAATAATTAACTTAAAAAAATCCTGTTCTAGTTTCAAATTCCATATTCATTATGTGGGTATATAAATATCCGCAAACTATTTGTTGACTGTTAGGTTTATTTTTTATATATTCTTAGTATATCAGAAATGATCTTATAAAAATGTATATAAACCGTGGTATTTCAAATTAACTTGTCACTCAAATGGACTTTAATTATTTTTTTTAATCAGAATATAAAACTAGATTTTTAATTACGGTCATCGTGGCGCAGTGGTTCAGTATGTGAGTGTAAGCATAATGGTTGTTGGTTCGATCCCCACTCGGGGGTATGTTTACATTTAAATTATTTTCATTTCAACGTTCTGTAGAGTTCTACTAAGCACATAATATCTTAATTTCAGGCGAAAAGCAAATTACCCATGCAGTAGGAAAAGTGTGGAACTAAAACAAAAACGTGTATAATAATTAAAATTAATATTTCTTTATTATTAAATAACACGATGTGAGATCAAAATTATTTTAAAAGTAAAGCTTCCGTAAAAAACATTACAGCAAATTATTAAGGAATAATTGCTAACCAGTGAAATTCATTATTACGGGATATTCCACTCACATTTATATCTCAAAATGCACTAGGATTTATTTACTTAATTCTAATAGACCTAATGACGCGTAAAATACACGTTTCCTTAGGAACGTACACGTCACTTTATCCGTCCACATAATTTTTATGAAAAGCATACTAATATAATTATAAATATAAATTTAAAAAGAACCTGTAGCTAATTTTAAAATAAGGCTATCAAAATAAAAACAATTAGATCGTATCATACCTATTTAACGACATATCCGATATATTGATATTCGTGACTAAGCGACAAGGCTATGTAGCGCATTGATTGGTACGGAAGTGTTTTTTTCACTTAGGCACAATTAAACAGTCATTATCTTTGTATGTACAGGCATTTTAAAGTATTTTTGCTATGTCAATAATATTTGACATTTGTGCGAGATAGATTTTTTATGTCTTATTAATTTTTTAAACTACCTCATTTATAAAAGGGGTTTTGAAGAACGTGAATCATTCCATATTGTTCCATAATGTCTCTCGATTTAGAGACATGTAATGCTTTGTACGATGGGACATGAACCCATAACCTCCGTGACCTATTAGAGTAAAGGCGGCTTCGTAACTTAATTAATTGATAGACATATGATACAAAATTAACTAATTACTTAGCTTATTAGTTCCTAATTATTAATTAGTTCTAATCCTACTATTATCGTAAAGGTGAAGATTTGTGAGGATGGATGAATGTTACTCTTTCATGCAAAAACTACTGAACAGATCTAGATGACACTTTACTGTAATAATGTTTATACATTCATAACACTGGCGACAATTTATGTAGAGATTGTGTAATTTGGACATTATAAAAAACGATAAGTAATTATTTAAGAAAAATTGGTTCCTTTTTTCAGTTACACGCCATGAAACCAAACCTTGGAAATTGAACTTTAATTGTATTTATAATCATTATAATCATTTGTATGTAAAATGGTTTTTGTAGTAGTTTATCTACGACAAAAATGTTAAAATATAACTATAATTATGCATATCTTGGTATATTTTAAATAGTTAATGATAAATAACTTTTAATCATTCTCATATTTAATACTTAAACTTTGCATATTGGATCATGGCTCCAGGCCCGAGTCAATTTTAATAAGACCTCGGTGACTACGTTTGGGTCACAGACTTAGAATAATGTTTAATATTTTTATAGCTACTTGTATCTCCCGAATAGAGCAGTAATGAAGACAGAATTTACTGTTAAAACTCTACCTTTTTCGTTTTATGTTAATTTATAGTGACATCATATTACATATATACATAGCTTCACACTAGGGCAGAGGCACTAGGCAGAGGGAGCCTAGTGTTAAGACACTCCGTTCCCCACTTTCCGCCCAACTGAGGCATTGCGTGCTAAGTGGCGGAATTCAACGCCGTACGTATGTACATCATATCATTACATTCTATTGAGTTGCGGAACGTTTTATTTTAACAAATAAGAGAAGTGATAATATTTATAAATATTCTCTTTGATATTACCATACTGCGACAAAATGGCCTCTGGTCATAGTTAATTACGAGTATTTGTTGTCCAAAACACTAATCATATTATTCCAAAAGTTAATTATTTGATTATATCTTGTTCTAAAAGCTTATTATTTATTAATTTTAAATTCCAATAGTAAATAAATTTAATTCTATTAATAGTTATGTCAATGCGTGTCGTGCACGATTATCCTTGATTTGTGTTGCACTTTCGTTTCGCTACTAACGCCCGCTGTCACGAGGTAGGTGTGGCTGTAAGCAATTAAACTGCGCCACAAGGAACTGTAGTAATTTGCAATAAGGAAAAATGTAACAATATTTTATATTGATAGCCTAATTAATTGTATGTAAGGCCTTCGTGGCGGAGTGGGACAGGATCTAACTGTACAAGTGTACACACGATTGGTAATGAGTTCGATTTCCATTCGCAGGAATGATTATTAATATTTATTTTAACTTAACTTAGCTTCACGCTTCATCTCTAGCGGGGTTGTCAGAGAGAACTGAGCGCCAAACGCTACGGTAATTGTTTTCATTTCTTTGCTCTGCTAAAACAAAGCGCATTGTTGAGCTTTGCTACTCATAAAGCAATGTATCAATTGGAAAATATGAAACGGGGTGTCTTGATACTTGGTTCTCTCTTACTAAAGAAAAAGCGTGAAAAAATGTAATTATTTTATTTTTTAGCTTCAGCTGCATCCTGTACATAGCATGTTGGGCAGAGGAAACCAGTAAACCTAGTGTTAAGACACTCTGTTCTCTAAAATTTCAATTAAATAACTAGTAAATATAATGCAAAACATATTTTTAATTAAAACATATTTTTAAAAGCTAAACACAAAGCTTAGGCTTGTGTATGGTATGGTATTATTCTCAGAAAATGTATATGTTACTTCAACACACTACTAGACTTCTTTGGTTAGACTAATTGTCATAAGTAATATGTTGTCTTAATTAAGAACCGCAAATTTCCCCCATATAGGTTAAACAAACTTTAAACTCCGCTAATTTCTTGTTGACAAAATTTCGTAATGTGACACAAGTATGACTCAAGAGTTTACCCATTTAGTTCTCTTATTATGTACCTGAGTTGCTTATAGCATTCTCAAAACGTACCTTATTTATAATATGTTTTTTTTTTTTTAGAACTTCACGCTGTATTCCGCATATAGCAGGGTAGGCAGAGGGAACCAGAGAACCTAGTGTTAAGACACTCCATTTTCTTTCAACAATTCCATTTACCACTTTCCGCCAAATTGAGGCATTGCGTGTTGAGTGGCGGAACTGAACGCGGCGCTTTGCCTTGTTACCAAACCCAAGAAATGAAAATACTAAATTTTACATTTCTTGAAGTGGGAATCGAACCCACAACCTGTCGCGTTTATAGTCGCACGCTTGTGCCTCTGCGCCACGACAGGCGTTAATATGTTAATACAAAACATATATATAAACATGAATTGTATAAAAGTATTTGTTATAGAAAGTTTTGGATTGTTGACGCGTACATTATATTTTAAATATACGATTAAAGATTAATGTATATTCTACTAAATTGAGGTATTACCCAGCGGCACAGCGGCACAACTGCTTTTTATATAATCATGCCAGATTTAAGAAAATACATACTTTAAATACAAATATGAAAATATCTGTTGAAATGAAAATATCTAATTATGAAAATATGAAAATAGCTTCACGCTTTATCCTACATAGGAAGGTACTTAAAGACAACCTAGTGTCAAGACACTCCGTTCCCCGACTTCCAGCCGAATTTCAGAGTGTTAGGACTCAATGCCATACTTCGTCTTACCAGGGCGGATCAATAAACATACATAGCTTCACGCTGTGTTTCGCATATAGCAGGGTAGACAGAGGGAACCTAGTGTTAAGACACTCCGTTTCCCACTTTCCGACAAATAGAGGCATTGCGTGCTGAGTGGTGGAACTCAACTCCGCGTTTTTGCCTTGTTATTAAACCCAGGAAACGAAAAATTCTATTTCCTGGAGTGGAAATCGAACCCACAACCTGTCGCGCTTAAAATCGCACACTTGTGCCTCTGCGCCACGACAGGCGTTAAAAATAATTAAAATATAATATTTTCCTCGAGCGGGAATCGAACCCAGAACCAAACGCTTTAACGTTACAAACGTTAACAGCAACAGTCAAATTAACTTAGCCACTATACAAAATTCAATTTAAATAAACACATTACTGAATTAGAAGGCATTTAGCATTCAGCGTGAAGACAGATTTTATCTTCGTTGCGAAGTATCTGAGTTATCGCCAGCTTTAAGTCGCTTTCCAAAACGCTTCTGCCATAAACATTATGTAAAATAAAGGACGTGATTCTAACTGGTCACTATAAAAAAGATATTACCTCAAGTAGTGAATTACGAAACTTGAAAAGTTATGTTTGAAAATTTTAACATGTATGTACTCGTATATAAAACGCCTGTCGTGGCGCAGAGGCACAAGCGTGCGACGATGCGACAGGTTGTAGGTTCGATTCCCACTCCAGGTAATGTTAGTATTTTCATTTCCTGGGTTTGGTAACAAGGCAAAGCGCGGCGTTGAGTTCCGCTTCTCTACACGCAATGCCTCAATTTGGCGGAAAGTGAAGAACGGAGTGTCTTAACACTAGGTTCTCAGGTTCCCTCTATAGCAGGGTAAGCACCCTGCTATATGCGGGATACAGCGTGAAGTTAATATAAAATGATTCCATTTTCTATGGAAATTTCTATGGAAAAATTATTAATTTGTGAAAATGATGATACAGAAGAAGAAATGCGTTCAAACATTGTAATGGAAAAGTATATTTAAAAATAATGTATTCGTACAAAACTTTAATAGGTCGATAAGTCAACATACATATTATTTTTTTAAATATTAATATGCACTAGGATTTGTTTATTTATAGGGTTAATAAATGAAAAATAAATCAATTTCACGCTAATATAAAACTTCACTTTAAATTCTGAAGAGTACGCATTTTCGATAAAGTTAAGCAAATTAAATTATATAATATTTTTACTAGAACGAATTATTAGTACAATATTTTCATGCAATTTATTTGGAATCCATTGTCTAACGGAAAATAGATGTGTGTTTGATCTCCGACCGGGGTTGCTATTCTGAGAAAAAGGTGAAGCTGCTTTTTATATGTATATTTAAAATTATGTCCAGTTATTATTAATTTTTGAGTAACAATTTTAAAAAATCATTATAATATTTTCTTATATAAATTAATTTTGAATATAACTTTGACTATCATGATTTTATCATATTTAGTAATTCACTTGTTTGCCTCATTTGTAACGTAGAAGTGACGCGTTGTAGTACGCACGTATGATTACCACACAATGCCTAACGTAATTCTAACGTAACTTCCGATTTTTTCCCATAATTTAAATGACAATATTGTTAGTAACTGATAAAACAGTGAAAATTTATGATTTCCTTTTAAACACTTTTACAACGGAAATTACAAATTACACTATTGTGACGCCAATGGGAGGGATTTGACTGCACAAAATGGTTACGAATTCTAACAATCTTTTAAATTTTTATTCTTTTTTTATATTACATTGAAATATTTAGACTTCCTAAGAAAAAAATGTACGCTACAACTACAAAACTGTCGTGAGAGTAAAACTATATAGGAAAATAAATTTAAGTACTCGATCATAAAAAAGTTGCTAATATAATGATTAACTAATACCAATAAAAATAAAAAAGGCTCCAGTATAAGGGTACATTACATACACACATAGCTTCACGCTGTATCCCGCATATAGCAGGGCAGACGGAACCTAGTGTTAAGACACTTCGTTCCCCACTTTCCGCCGAATTGAGGCATTGCGTGCTGAGTGGCGGAACTCACCGCCGCGCTTTGCCGTCTTACCAAACCCAGGAAATGAAAAATTCCAATTCCTGGAGTGGGAATCGAACCCACAACCTGTCGCGTTTACAGTCGCACGCTTGTGCCTCTGCGCCACGACAGGTGTACATATAAGTTAACAGAGAAATGACCATACTGTATGTACGTACAGTATGATCTCTTTCAGGCAACGTTCAACAATTGTATTTAATAATATAAGTAGGCTTTACAAAATTTTTATAATGGTAGTGAAAAACAGAAAAAGTATCTTTAATAAGCTTAATTTCACTAACTTTTTGTCATAATATCATATTTTCTACGTAAATTGTTCAATAGATCATTTCTATAACAAAATATTGTAATCATATGTAAACGCCTTTATTATGCGAAAAGTAATTTATAGTTGTAATTAAGTGACTAGCGCTATGCGGCGATTCATAAATAATTAGGTTTTAATAACCTAGACAAAGATATCGTTGATACAAATATATCTACGTGCTTGACATTCATTACAATTTATTATTTTGGAATCAAAGTGGCGCAGTTGGAATGATTCTGACTTTACTTACATTTTTTTAGGTTTTTTAGGTTGTAAATTATATTGTAATTAAAAAATACTGCCTTAGACTAATAAATGTAGAAAAAAAAAGCAAAAGTTTTAGTGGTTTGCGAAAATATAACTTTATTTCTATTTAAAATACTTTATACTATTTTTTAAACTTTTGAATTTAAAAAAAAAACCAGAAAAAATACCCTTACTTAAAAATTATTTTTACTTTAGTTAGGTTGTATTCGCAGGACTATTTCGTATAATGAAAATATTGTATTGTCATCTGATCCGGATACATGTGCAAATTTTGAAGTAAATTTGACGGCAAGAAGTGGGTCAAAATAGATAGCATTACAACATTTTCTTAAATGAGCACATACATAAATATTCCTGTAACGCCTGTCGTGGCGCAGAGGCACAAGCGTGCGATTGTAAATGCGATAGGTTGTGGGTTCGATTCCCACTCCAGGAAATGGAATTTTCCATTTCCTGGGTTTGGTTACAAGGCTAAGCGCGGCGTTGAGTTCCGCTACTCAGCACGCAATGCCTCAATTTTGGCGGAAAGTGGGGAACGGAGTGTCTTAACACTAGGTTCCCTCTGCCTACCTTGTTATATGCGGGACACAGCGTGAAGCTATGTTTGTATGTATGTAAAAGTTATTAAATAGCAAATAAAACAGGCAAATTGAAGGTTCATAAACATATTTTTGCCATTGTCTTAAGTGTAATTCAAGCAGAAAAATATGTATATTATGTAAATGAGATATACCAACTAAACAATAGCGCTCTGTTGTTCTGGTTCCACATAAATTAATAGCGAGCTCCGCCTATGTACTTAGTTGGTATGTCATAATATTATTTAACTGAAATATTTTATGTCTTACACAGCAGGAAAATTATTTATTTAATCACTATTTTACGTAAGTGTCGAATCGTTTTTTTTTCTTTTAGCTTCACGCTATATCCTGAATATCTGCGGTAGGCAGAGGGAACCTGAGAACCTAACGTTAAGACACTCCGTTCCCTACTTTCCGCCGAATTGAGGAAGTCTCGAATCAATTATTGTAATTTTAAAAACACATTTAAAATAATGTATTTTCTCTTTGAAATCACAAGCTTTAAAGTTTTCAGAAATTCTTTAAAATTAGGAAAAAGCATATTAACAATATTGTAGTTAATTTTGTAAGTAAAATTATGAAATTACGAACATACAAGTACATCCTTATTTGGTAATGTAAAGAGCATTTCAAGGCTTGAAAAGGAAAACTATTCAAAATTCTATTACGTAAAATCTTGTCTCGTCCTACTTAGGTTTAGGCTTACATCGCTTTAAAAGATAACATGTCTCAATGATTGAGTGATTTTGTATAGGAACTATATTATATATTTAATTTAATAGTAAAAATACGTAACTAATCAACCTCTGAACCTTGAGTGCCCCTCACAGTTCAAACATACATGACTGAACACGAAGTATGTGGTATCAAGCCATATTCGGTGAAATATTAATTCTTCTCAAGCATACTGAAGCAAAAATGGCGTTTACCAAGCACTCAATAAAAGAAAAAAGGAGAATTAAGTGACTCGTCACTTATCTCTAATGATAATAAATAATAATAATATATTTATTTAACCACAAATTGCAATTTTTGCACTAATTACAACAGAACTTAGCTTAATGTTAAGTAGCATTTTCACAATAAGTTTTGTGGTTGCCACTGTGGCCGTACTAGGAGACCTGTAGTACGGCATACAGCACCAACCCCTCAGAATAGGTAAACAAAGTGACCTGGTGAAGTTACCTGTCTATAAAGTAAAAAATATAAAGTTTTATTGTAAATAGTATAAAATTATATCTTAATTATTTTTTTTAACTTCACGTTGTATCCCGCATATCGCAAAGTAGGCAGAGGGAACCTGAGAACCTAGTGTTAAGACACTCCGTTCTCTTTCAATAAATCCGTTCCCCACTTTCCGCCAGATTGAGGCATTGCGTGTTGAGTGGCGGAACTCAACGCCGCGCTTATATCTTACAGAGAAACATATATTAAAATAGAATTTCTATAACCCAATAATCCCAGTTATCAACTGTATACGTTGTAGTACATTTATATATTGAGGATATCGTTTAAGTCTTTTTCACCAGTCATCGCTGTTCGCGGTCATGACACCGAAACCGAAACTTAACAGACTAATTTGCTGACAATAGTTCACTTTAATTCCGAGTAATAAAATGTTGTATAAGCATTGTTGTAAATCGACGTGATTATCTGACATTACATAGCCTTGCCCCTACAGTGACAAGACGAATTAATCTTAAGACCTTATTGCGAACTCCTACGATCAGTTGAATAATATGTTATTACGGTTGTGAAAGATAGACCACTAATGCAGATTGGTTGATGAATTTAGACTTAGTTTTTCTTTTGAGATGGAATATAGAAATTTTAGTAATAATCACTCTATTCTCTTCATTTGCTTTACAATACCTGGTTATTTGTTAGTCGCATTGTATAATTAGATTTTTTCTTACACTACCTGGAATATAAAACTATATTAAATAGAACTTTTCCTCCTATACCCAAAAAAAATATTCCTTTGAAAAAATCTTTTGAAACTAAAGGAAGTGTTACCTTCGCCCATGAACATCTACAACACCAGAGACGTTGTAGATGCGTTGCCAACCTAGAGGATACAGATGGAAGGGGAGGACAATGTAGTAGTCCGCTATTGGAACCACCACATTTCGGGGAAAGGATGGGTGGGAAAGAGGAAAACCTGACTTACATGCCATCGAACCGGAACACATCATTAGATATTTGGCGGTTCGTCTTTGACATGATAGTGGTCGCGAGCCAGACTGAGGACGAACCTTCTACCACCAGTGTTTATAATTTAAAATATTTGGTTCCCTTCTCTATCATGTTTGGACGAAAGCAGAATACACAGTTAACGTTCTCTTCGACTACGAGGACAGACCGACCTTATGTATATTTATATTATTTGAAACATATCCTTTCGAAAGGGTTAGGATAAATATGAAAGACCTAAGACAGACCAAAATAATCGAGGAAACCAAATTAAATACTACATTACAAATGAGTCAACACAATGATTACTAATTCCTATCACACAAATGAAAGCGACGCGTCGCGCTAATCTGAATCGCCTGTTGAATATCCGCGCACTCGTGGACCTTGCCGCTATAAATGTAAACAAAAGCTACTCTTGTCATTATTCACGTAGGATTTGTTCACTTTCTCTAAACATTGGGTTTTACTATCTTTTTGACTTTGAATTTATTTAAATTGAAAAAAAATATTTTATATGAACGTAAAGAAGGAAATTATATTTTAATTCAATTCAATAAAGGTGCAGAGGCACAAGCGTGCGACTGTTAACGCGATAGGTTGTGGGTTCGATTCTCACTCCAGGAAATGTTAGTATTTTCACTTCTTGGGTTTGGGAACTCACACGCACCACTCAGCACGCAATGCCTCCATTCGGCGGAAAATGGGGAACGGAATTGTTGTAAGAGAATGGAGTGTCTTAATACTAGGTTCTCTGGTTCCCTCTGCCTACCCCGCTATATGGGGGATACAGCGTGAAGATAAAAAAAAAGGATTGCAGATTAGCTATTAATTTTTGTTGATTCACTTACTAATACTCGTACACAGCCTCAAACAAAATTATGTACATACTTATTAAAGTTTTTAGACATTTTTGAAGGAATTCAACACAATTTTTGTCTGGCAATTGATTTTATTTTTTTATTTCATTTTTTTTTAACTTCTCGCTGTAACCCGCATATAGCAGGGTAGGCAGAGGAGACCAGAGAACCTAGTGTTAAGACACTTCATTCTCTTTCAACAATTCCGTTTCCCACTTTCCGCCGAATTGAGGCATTGCGTGTTGAGTGGCAGAACTCAACGCCGCGCTTTGTCTTGTTACCAAACCATTTCCTGGAGTGGGAATCGAACCCACAACCTGTCGCGTTTACAGTCGCACGCTTGTGCCTCTGCGCCACGACAGGCGTTGATTTTATAGTAAATAATAATAGAAATATAGGTTATATTACAAATGTGTCACGACATCAGAGCAATCGGGACAACAGGATTACGATGTGATATTTTACGTCTTAAATCTGTATAGTTTTGGCTTTATGTACTTATTTAAATTATTTTTTATGCACAATGGACATGATCTATTTTCATTGTTAAAATAAGGATTTTTAAATTTTTGTTACTTGAAAGTAGAACTGAAAAGATATTAGTGTCTATCTATATACCTGGATATAATGTGTATACTTCTGTTCATTCCAATCATGTGTTTAGAAAATTTTATAGCAATGTACATAAACAAATTGTATATTATTCAATAAACATTGCGTTTGCCTGTCAAATATATTATATCAGAATTCGGTATAGATCATTTCGCTACGTTTTTTGCTTGAGATTGGCTGCCGATGAATAACGATGACATTGACATTTGTATCCAAACCGGTGGGCGTTACAGCAATGCAGGGCAAAGATGTGGCCATGCTACGTTTACATTTATTATTTACCTTGCCATTGATTATTCAATAATCTGATGACTGTATAAAATTTTACTTCCGTACTCGCTTGTAGTGTGTTTTTACACTTTTTCTTGTATAATTGGGTTGGCAGAGAGAATCTAGTGTTAAGACACTCCGTTCTCAACTACCCGTTCACATTCGAGACGATGTGTGTTGAGTGGTGAAATTTGACGCCTTGCTAAATCTCACTAGAGCAAATAATTGAAATATAATCATGTCCCCGAGACAAAATCAAACCCACAACCGGTCACGTCTAGAGTCAAACATTGGACCACTGCAACATAATGTCCTCTCTCCCTATAGTTGATATATTTTATTTGTAATATCTTTTACATTGGTTAAAGTAAAGTAAAGAATACTTACTTATTATTTTTAAACGTTTTATTTACTTATTTTATTATCAATAGTTATCTTTGTTTTTGAAATATCAAAAAAAAATGTGGAAAAATATATTAAGCGTTTGATAAAATGACTGACTTAATCTTTGATTTACTTTTAAATAACCATAATTGTAAAACAGTATATATTTAAAAGTACGGAACAAAAATACTTAAGTATTGGCGTAAAATTGTAACGGTTACAATGCTACAATCGTATGCACTTATTTAAATTTAATATTTATTTACAGATAATTTGGGCAGCAAGAGGTGGCACTGGGTACAACTGCCCGTACGGACAGAACTGTGCGTTTGAGCCCGCACCGCCAGGCCGCGCGCCTGCGTGTGCGCAACCTGGCCTTACCTATTGCTTACATCCAGAACCATATCCCGAGTAAGTTATTTATAATAATTTTTAAGTTTAAGTATAAAAATTTAAAAATCAAATATTTAACTTAAATTTTCGTTATAATTATATTTCTTAACTGAATGTATCCTGCGACTACGTTTGCGTTGACTATTAAACGTAAAACTTCTAAAACTTTTCTACCTTTTTCGTAGAAATATCGAGAAACATACACTACCGAAGAGAATTAGGTAGTGTATGGAAGCATACCTACAATTCCCAAGGAAATTTCAGCTTTCTACACCCAGTAATTCTGATCGTATGTTGTCTGTCAGTCACTCAGTAACGCAAACGATATATAAATATTACGAGACGAAATATAAATATTTATCTTACCTTACCTAACTATATGCTTTGTCCCTAGCAGGGTAGTCAGAGAGAACGGAGCGCCAAACGGTGTAATATTTGTTATAAATATTTATAACAAAATATATGACAAGCTTTAGTTTCAATGATGATATTTAAATTTCTTCTCTCTGGTACGGACAGAACGCACACAGTGTGTATACTAGGTTCTCCTTGACTACCCAGCTATGTGGGATATAGCGTGAAGCTGTTTTAGACTATATGAAAACTTGCGAAGAGAAGTTGAAAATAAGACTTTGTTACTTTACATACCTTATTCTATTGTCTAATTTAAAAATTATTTCACATTTAATTGTTAAATTTCAGTTATGCTTTTTTATTTCCAGAAAAGTAATAAGGAAGTTAGTTGAAGCAGGGCAATACGACATAAGGACTCTTTTATCCGATGAAAGTCGGGATGATTTTGAAGCGAACAAGAAAGGCAGTTACCCATACGGATACGGTCCAAATTCACTGCCTCATGTCGACCAAATCTCATTGGTTGACGATAGTTTGTTCCATAAGGATTATAATACTAAGTTTCAAACAAAATTTAATCATGGTAAGTACTTTAATTATTAGATATTATGTAAGATATGCTGCCGTAGTACTGTAGTTAACATGATGTTTCTACGTAAGTTTGTAGGCTCAATTCTCTTTCCGAGGAATATTCATATATTTTTTTATATAAGATACAAAGAAAAGGAAACCAAAATATTTGGACTCTCTTAAAAGTTAACCTACAGACAGTTATATCTTAATTTCAAGCCTAGTCAAATGACAAAAAAAAATGAATAATAAATAAGAACATAAATTACAGGAATTAATTCAGAAAATCTCACGTTCTACGTGTCTTAAGTGATCAGAATCCTTCAATGACCAGACCTTCTCGATACTGCGTAAATATTTTTTATCATTGAAAGTGTATATCTATCAATGATAAAAAATATATTTTAAATATTGACAACAAAAAATCACTAAGCAATTTTTATGAGATTATTGACCGTAGAAAAACAGCTATTAATATGATTATTATATTTGATAATATAAGTATAAAATTCTCTAATTGCACACTTTCCATTAAAATTAATTCTTCTATTCGTAACTTAACTACATTTTACCATGAACATTTATTACACACGATGATAAGTAATGTTTTAACACGAAAAGTTGATTAAGGGCTTTGTCATTAGAAAGTAAATACGTAAAGTTCGATAGGTTGTAGTGAAACTTAAGTAATTTGTTAACGTCTCTTCTGTGGGAAATAGTTTGAAGCACTTTCAATAACACAGAAACCTTGATGAATTGGTTTTTAAATTTTAAATGTTAAAATTAATAACTATGTATGTATAAAAAAGGTTGTTCTGGGCTTCGACACTCAACAAACAATTTTTCTAAAATGTGATTAAAATGGAAGGTGATAACACCTATCTTTTTTTACTTTGTTTTTCTCTCTCTACACCATAAACTATAGCATAGACATACTTTATTGACATTTGATTTTCGCACACCAAATATCAGATGAAACATCTATTTAAAAGAAGTAAAAATATGCTTAGATTACTTTAAAAAAATGAGATATTGTCTCTATAATATGAATTTACAGTTTTTGTTAAATTTTCAATTACAGATATATACTCAGACAAGACGCCTCTCCAGCCACCGTCTATAGCTCAACCAGCGCCATACAACGTAAAGGCTTATCAAGCCTCAAACTACTCGAAATTCGGTTTCCAAGGCTATGAGAGCACCCCATACTGGAACCCATCAGAACAATATGACTACGATAACAGAAGATTGAGACAAAATAGTAAAAATTTAAATGTATACAATCCAAACTATTTCAATCCTCAGTTGTATCAAAATTATAATTCGGACTGGCTGAGAGCGTCCAGTGGAGTGACCCAGTACAATCCAAGTGAATGGTGGAAGTAAGTGGTTTTATGTTGTTTGCGTAGGTTGATTTATAGTAACACGGAGGTATTTCCGTTCTAATATTGTAATAGGCCTAATGTATACTATAACATTTAGTTTTGTTTTCGTTTTACCTAGTATTTGTAAATAGACAAAAACTGTAGCCGATGACATTTTATGCGTTTTTATGTTCATTATTTGATATCTTCTACAGAAATGCTTGAATTCTTTTTAAATATTTTATGTGACTTATGTATGTGCATCTAGCAAAAAACTATATCGTGGCTTAGTCAGCATATTTTGCCTGAGTCATGTTATCTTTCTGAGTCCAAATGAAGCTTGTGGTGATGAGACAGGGTCATCGATATCGAGATCTTACTGCTGATATAATTTTTAAACTTTTGATATTCATGCCAAGATTATAATCTCTGCATCAAGAACAAATAAATAAAAAAAAGGAAATTCCGTAAAGTAAAATATTCAAATTACAATTGACTTAAACGTCACTTGGACTAGTATAAAATACCTATTACATAGCTAACAAATACTCATTACTCATAGTTGGGTTTATCCCAAACGCCATGAACGTCAGTCACTGTAATACGAATAAAATAAGATCAACGAAATTTTATGAATCATTTTCATTGTCGAGGCTTTCAATGTGACTCACGTACTAGAACAATAAATAGTAAAAATTAATATTTGATTCGTGTTGTAGCTCGCAATATCGTTTGCGTGAGCAAATTTAAAAACCCGAGATACCTTCGTCTAGTGTTCACTCCCCGAGGAGTAAAGAATATTTTCAATATCAGGCTTTCCGTTACAGTATCGGAAGATATTATAATATACGTACTTGGATAAATCTGTATAAATAAACATGGAATTTACTTTATGGCATTATAATTTTATGACTGTAAGGCCTATTCATCATGCAAATATTAGGTTTATTAAATATAGTGTATGGTGCACTTGGTATATGAACTTGAGTTCAAGCCACGTTTTGGGATTTTTTTTAATTTATATTACTAATTTAATTAATAAAAAGTGGAAAAGGGATGACTTATTATTAAGAGTTAATATCCCTATCTTCTATCCCTCCCTTCTATGTGATACAAAACGTGATGTGACGGTAAGAGTGTGAAGTAAAGAGTATGTTGTAACAAGAAAATGTTAAGCCATTGTATAAAATAAATGACGCTTTTAGAGGAGATTTGATTGGGTTTTTTACCACAATATTACATAGTTAATATGACAATATAATTAAAATATATTAAGAGAAAAATTCACCGGGCCTATCGCGTCACAAGGAGGGGTACCTGAAACAGAGCCCGGGACCTACGACTCAAGTGTTGGCTTAAGACTTTCTTTGAAATGTGCATTATGCTCGCCTCTCTCTACCTAACCAATAAACCATGTATAATAAATAAAAAGTAAACATATTAGATATATAAAAATATTTTTAACGTTTCCAAGGTACATATCGCCATCCCGATCAGATGCGGATGTGTCAATTCAACGTTCTATAACGTTTCCTACGCGCACCTCAACGCTTCACTCGCGGCGTCGTCGTAACGCCGAGCTTGTGAAAGCTGCTGCCACTAGGACCTTGACTGGAACTGAAGCTCTGAGGATAGCTTTGGGCTTAGCAAAGTGAGTTACTGTTTATTTACACTAATGTTTTTAAAACTTTATATTTAAATAAATTTAAAAAGTTGGGAACGGAAATGTTAAGAGAACGAAGTAGTCTAAACTAGGTTTTCAGGTTCTTTCGCCTACCTTGCTATGTGTGGGATACAGCGTGAAGCTAAAAAAAAAACATAAGAGGCTATCGCGTCGCAGGCGATGGTAATGATTATATTTTTATTATTTTTATTTCTGTGTTCTGATAAGACAATTCGCAACGTTTAGTTTTGCCACTAAACATACAATGCCCCGAATTTGGACGGTACACGGCGAACGGAGTGTCGTAGCACTAAGTTCTTTCTGCCTACCCTGCTCTGCAGAATATAGCGTGAAGTTACTTTTTTATAGATTTTGTGGTATTAGACGAGAGACAAGAGATGTGGAGGTAAAGGTTTTCACTCCCTTTTCTGACTACCCCATGCATAGAATAAAATGTGATTTACAAAAACTATATTTTAACTCCTTAAACGACAATTTATTTTCAGTCAGCACTTTATCATCCACAGTTATTAGTTTTTTTTAATTTAATTTTTAGTCATTCAATTTCAAAGTTTTAAGAGAAGGGATTGATATAGAAACTTACGGTTTTGTTGATGAAATAATTTGTTATTATTAAAAATTATATTTGTTTCATACATTTTTGTAAATACATACATACATACATAGCTTCACGCTGTATCCCGTATATAGCAGGGTAGGCAAAGGGAACCTAGTGTTAAGACACACCGTTCCTCATTTTTGTATATGAATATCTCATATGTATATTGCCAGTTGAACAGTTTGTCAGTGTAAATTATTTTATATGTAATAGCGAAGACGCGTCAGCAGTGCGTCCTCGGCGTCAGGCGGCGAACGCGGAGGAGCTCTGTCAGGTCCGCACTCAGTTCATCACGCCGCGCGCCGCCCTCAACAATAAAGGCAACTGGAGATATGTCGTCAACATGCCTGATAATATGACACAACTTGTTAGAGCTGAAATTTGCACGTAAGTTTTTTAATAAAACTATTAAATATTTATTGTGACCACAGTGGCGCAGTGAGAAAGCCTCTAATTCAACATGCGATTGATTTTGGGTTCGATTCCCACACGGGAAATCTCTCTGGATAAAACGGTGCATTGGGTACCCTCGAGTTCCTCCAAGAGGTTCTCTCTGACTACCCCGATAAGCGGGATAAAGCGTGATATAAATTGTACGAAAATCTATCGGTATAGATAATATATTTTTTCTTTTACTAACAAAATTAAGTAATTTTAAATATTGTCGAGAGATTTTTGTTTTCGAATCTGTTGTAAGAGTTAAAATTATACAATTAAAATTTATTAACGCTATCTGGATAGCATTTTTGTAACTACTTAACTTATTACAGCGCCATCTATTATCGAATAGAATTTCAATTTCTTTTAAAAGTTTTGGTATATAAGATATTATATTTTTTAAATTTGTTTAACAGGTCAACTGAATGCAGCGGGATATGTACTCTTCCCATTGGATATACCTCTCGTTGCGAGCAAAAGTACATTCAAAAACGTTTAGTGGCGCTCGAATCAAGTGGACAAAACTTGTATACTGACATTTTCTGGATACCAAGTTGTTGTCAATGCACTATTATGAATAATAATTAATTTTCATTTGAATTTTGTGATGTTTTTTTAAGATTTGATATGCTTGAATGATGTTACTATAGTTAAATATTAGAAGCTTATCAGTTACCACTACTCGCCAGAAGATGGCGCTGTACTATTAAGCTTTTATTCCCTGTGTATACTTGTATGACTAATAAAACTTGAAGAGCGTTGTTCAGATAAAAGTTTGATATGACAGGCAACTCGCTTTACAGCGATTTGTATACCTTCCGTCATTTACACTACTATTAAATTAAATTTTATATTATTTTGGCTTATTCTTATGCAAAATCATGACATTAACGATGTAATTTTGTATGTAATGGTGTCGCGTGTTTCTTCTATTAGGAAAAATTATGTGAAATTAACGTAGAAATTAATGACAGAGTATTAAATGCATATGTATATAAATATAGACGTATAAGAACATTTAACCAAGTATTATTTTTAATTTAATTCAAAATGTAAATAGGAAAGGTATGTAACAATTTTTTAATAAAATATATGTATGTATTTTCAATTTTTTATAACATAATATAATATCGTTTATATATGGTTGCTTATTTTAATGATCTCTCGCAGTTTCCAACTCATATTTGACTCTACGATACGTTTTCTTACATTTCAACATAAAAGGATTTGCAGATTACCTAGAATTGCTTAATTTTTTTACAATATTTGTATTTAAAGAAATTATTAATAATTATTTTTCTTATTAATTTGTAATTCAATACTGGGATTTATTTAGTTGCCTCTAAAAAAGCATTCTTAATTCGACAGTTTTTTACAGACAGTTTTTTTAATGTATGTTACCGTATATTTTTTTACTGGCTGAACCAATTTTGATGATCCCTTTTTTTTATGATACCTAGTACTTCTAAGAGTAGTTTTTGAGTTATTCATAATAACATTACTTATACTGTATTTTATTTGAAGTCGGATATCTTTTTTGATACCAATTTAATTATGGTTTGTTTCAATTGTTATATTAAATGAGCCTTATTCCTGACTCATACAGATTGACCCCTGAATGTATATTTGATTTTTTTACAATATAATTAATAATAAATTGTTATGCTTAAGTTTTTATAATTTTTGCATTTTTGTAATTTGTAAATTTAAAATTAAATTATCTCAATTTATTTCTATAAAATGACAATAAATACATATAAAAATTATATTTGTTTGTTTATATTACATTTTTATTCCCATTAATTATATAAAAAAAAAATATTAGTAGATTTTCATACTTAACGTATGTATGCCGACCCCACTACAAGCAGTGTTCGCAAGCCGAGGTTCGGCCTCGCAGGAGGCGCCCCTGTGACACTGCAGTTCTAAGTTGATGGTCCTCCTCCCAAGGAGGCCAAGCCAGGGTCAGAGCTCTTCAAGCTCGGCCCCCCACAAAACCCGGTGACGCTGTCGAGGCCAATAGGGCCAACAGCATACTACACAGTCGAAAAAAAAAAAAAAAAAAAAGTATGCCGAAGCATCAGTCAGATAAGTTTTATTTTTGACAAATATCAGGTATACATTAATATTAAAAAAGTGTTTTTAATACAATTACAGTAAAAACATTTTTAGAGATACATAAAAGATAAATTTAGCGCAGAAACCGCGCCTCTTGGAATCTGCTAGATTTTCTTATCGAGATACATCAAGATCTTATACGCTTTACAAATTTCCACTAACCAAAGAATAATCCTTTATTACTAATATAATAACAGTATTTATTAAATTTTATTAGAAAATATAACTTAACCAAAGCTCTTGGATGGATTTCATGAGACGCGGGTTCGAATTCTGCTGCGTTTAGCTTTTTTGTACATTTTTAAATATTAAAGCTAGCTGTCCCTATTAGTTTATTCTTACAAGAATTTAAACAAATATAAACAAAGACTTGTCGTAGCATCTCCATATTTTCATTTATTAATGAAATGGAAATGTAATATTATTTCAAATTAAATAATTAAAGTCGCTAATTTTAATGATCTCTTACAGTTTGATTTGACTTTAAGATACGACGTTTTCTTTATATCTTACATAGCAAGACTAAGCAATAACTAAGCTTTACCAATCAACAAAATGACGAATGTGTGCGGAGAAAATGGTAAAATATCGAATAATTACTGTTAAATTAAGGATAGCAAAAAAAGACGAAAAAGAAAGTTATAATATTTTAAAGGGTATTATCACGTATAATGCTACTAAGAAAAAAAAATTAAGTATAGTGTATCTAATTAAGTAAGGAATTAGCAGAAATTTTACTGTATTTTGACACGCGATAAATATTTTTAATAATAAAAATTTTATTAAAGAGTTATCCTCTGCTCTTCTTTTACATGTATGAGTCATGAAAAATTTAAAGATAATAAAATAAAATAAAATATAATAAAAATCTTTTATCGACAAGCAACACAGTCTCATAGTTGGTTATTAAAATAGAATTACTTAAGAACTATGTTAGTAAAACAAAATGCAAACAATTATAAATATCTAAGGCGTCATCGTGGCGTATTCGAAGCCTAACTACGGCAAACGCTCCTTTTCTTATAAGAAAGTAAAGGGAACAGTGCATCTGATAAATAATTAGAAAGTAATAAGAAACCCCTGTTGTGGCGCAGAGGCACAAACGTGCGACTGTAAACGCGACAGGTTGTGGGTTCGATTCCAACTCCAGGAAATGAAATTTTTAATTTCCATGAAAAAATAGAAAGAATGAAAAAATGAAAACCTACTACTACTATCTTATCACTAAGTTATTTTTACGTACTTTGTTGTTCGATGAATTTTTAAAAATATTCAAATTATTAAAACATTTTTTTTTAACTCACGCTGTATCCCACATATAGCACGGTAGGCAGAGGGAACCTGAGAACCTAGTGTTAAGACACTCCGATCTCTTACAACAATTCCGTTCCCCACTTTCCGCCAAATTGAGGCATTGCGTGTTGAGTGGCGGAACTCAACTAATAAAGCTTTAGTAAAATTATATATAGACCCAAAAAGACGTTATTTTACAAACAAATTTCAAATAATTAGATTGGCTCGAAACGCTGCATAGATTTCGATTTCGATTCGATTTCGATTCGATTTCACTGTTTGTATGTACATATTATTTATGAGTACATCATATACATACATAATTTAATGCGTTATTAAATAGTTCTTATTATTTTCAAGATATTTCTATAACTGTAATTATTATCGTTCTAACTTTAGAATAAAACTTTTATATTTATTTATTTTCTGGACTCCTATTCAATTACCGAAAAGAACCTAAAATTATCAAATATAAGGTTCAAATATGGCGAAATAAATAAATAAATGTGCGTGAAGTTAACTTCACGCTGTATCCCGCATATAGAAGGGTTACTACAACCTAGTGTAAAGACAGTCCATTCCTCACTTTCCGCCGAATTGAGGCATTGCGTGCTGAGTGGAGCACTCAACCCAGGAAATGAAAATACTAAACGTTACATTTCCTGGAGTGGGAATAGAACCCACAACCTGTCGCGTTTACAACTGCACGCTTGTGCCTCTGCGCCACGACAGGCCTTTATAAATGTATGTATATGAGATTATACGCTTCATACAGTGTGAAATTGTACTGTTTACACAATATGTTTCTTTATAGACTCTTCACTGTCACGATGTAAGAAACAGAGCTCTAAGTAGGGCCCGCATCTACGGCATTTTCCTCAGATTGAGTTAACAACACAGTTAGAGGGTGAAAATCCGGTTGCGAGGGACCATGGGCCCCCGGGTTAACGGGCCTACCTTAACTTATTTCGTCTTAAGTAACTAAATAATTTGTTTATGTAAATAGTAGAATTGTATGTTGTATATAGTTAGTGTAAATAAATAAGTAAAAATTGTTGATATTTATAATAAAGATTACAGCGTGTATTTACAGAATTTATTTTTAAAATTATATTACTAACTATTTGTGTGTATAAGCTATTATTTACCCATGCATCATATATTTAAAACAAACATACAATGCAGGTAAAAGCTACAAAAGGAAAAAATTAACAAAGCTTACAGCAAAAAGAATACCAAACGTTTAGTGTCTCACAAACGCTACAACCCGTTCAAATAACCGAGAGAGCACTCGTACACAGCGCCAAAAGTCGCGCTTTTAAAATAAAAATCCAAGCAAAAAGTCGACACGCATAAAAGTAAAAGAGGAAGCGGGGAAAAAATCAATGCTTGCGTTTTATGTTCTGTGCGTGTGACAGATCGGTTGTCATGGCAACCACGGCGGGGGGAACGCGTGGCGGGAAAAAAGGGCCTAACGCGGTGTAAGAAACAAAATGGCGTTTGTGTTGGGCGCGCAAAGTTGACGTTCGGATGCGTTCCGTTTTACGATGTTATTGGGATATCGGATTGTGCGTCGAGGCGGGCCGGGACGAGGGATCCGGTAATCGATATTACGCACTTTGTAGCAATGAAATTGGCGCGCTGCAAGAACGCTTGCACGCACTGCAACTTTTTTCATTTGGGATTCTTTTAGTTTTTAGTTTTATGATTTTGGAACGTTTTGCGGTTTTGTTTATGTTTTCGTTACAGATTAAATATGTTACCGTTTAATATTTTATATTTATATCTTTGAAGCATTATTATTATGAAAATTAGGCGAGAAATATAATATGATTTCAATGAACACGATTCTTTAACTTAACATAAGAAAAACAGACAAATTACACTTTACAATACTTATTACATTTCGATTACGATATTAGAAAACGAACAACAATCTATAATCATATTGGAAATTCACAAAATTGACTCCATTCAAATTGGATTCCAATATTCTTCGCATAAAATATTAGTCAGCAATAAAAATATAATCAATAACAGTGCACAGATGGCAAATGGAAACGCATACATAGAAAAAATAATGACGTTAGGCTTGGGACAGTTATGTTAGTAATTCGTTTGTGAAAATTTGATGAGTCACTCGAGCGCGGTGCAAACGACGCAATTATGTGGACGCACCAAATTTAAGAATTTCTTAGAAAACTAATAAACCTAAGTAACAATAAACGGTCAGTCTGCCATAGTCTATGTAATTAGAGATAGAAAAATTATATTATCAAATATAATTTAACGTCTGTGGAAAATTCTATTTTATATTTATATTTATGCATTTCGTACTAGTAACTTGGAATGACTCACGACGTGAATAGCGTTCTTTATTTTTTGCCAATTTGTGTAATGCGTACTGGCCATCGTCACGCTTGCTTTAACAATATATATGTTTATATATTTGTATGACTAATCGGAATTATTCAATGAAAAAGATTGGGAACAAAAATTATGACATAAAGAATTATTTAATAAAATTTGCATAAGCCTAGCCTTGCCTAGAGCTAAATTAAATATTTATAAATAATTATTATTTTCCAGTATTTCAATATAATGGATATATATTACTCATTTAATTAAAAACGTCATAAAAATAAGCAGTACAATTTATCAAATAAACTATAAAGGACTCTACAAAGCTCTCGCAAAGACCCTGCTTATATCGATCGCGCAGCCGAGTTTAGTATAGCTTGAAGTATAGTTTGCATTTTTTTTACAATTATAACCTTTATAATAAAAGTATTAAATGCGATTATCGTATGATAGAAAGGAACTATTGTAAGTCGCGTTGTTACGTCGCACTTTTAACGACGGTTTTAGTAATATATCAATGTTATTATTCGGCATTGTAAATGCTGTTCCGTTATTATTTTATTCACTATCTATTTATTAATATTATTAATCTTTTAAATAGTATATTTTGACCTACTTGTTTATTGTGGGTTTGTCCACGTGTAATTTTTAATTTTATTCTCAATTTATGGGTCCTTAAAGAAGTACGTATGTTTTTAGATATTATGAACCAATTAAATTCCTTTAGTTCCAAGTATTTTAATGAATTTAACACATGCAGCAGATAATTTTCTTATAAAATTCAAAATCGTAATCGATACATATGAGGCAAAAAAGACATGCTATTCACAAAATTAAAATTTTCATATGGCTTGCTTAAATTTTTTATAATACGAGTTTCTTGTTAACCATCAACAGAATCTGGCTTTACAATCGATGGTACTATAGGATTTATAATAGTGACATTTTCATAATAATAAAAGAGATAATAGCTCTAGAAAAAAATTATGATTCTTTTTAAAAAAGTTGCCAATGTTGCATGAATGTATATTAACATTAAGTTATTCTGTGACTTAACTAATTTAACATATTGGGTATTTACAGTATTACAATACCAATACAGGAAAGACATCTAAAAGATATAAATTATAAAAACTCCACGGATTTCTTTCTACAGGGTATATATTCGGGTTCCGAATACGCGTATATACATTTAAATTATATATGTGTTATGATGGTATCGTAAAAATGACTGTCTTATAAAATGTTTGCATTTCAACAAATGTTCAATTGTTCTATAATATGACAGACAGGCAACACGCCTAAATCATAAAATTATCATACTTATTTGACCGCGTTGCTGTAAGATTTGATTGCGTGTTGAATGGCGGAATTCGACAACATTGTTTGAATTGAATCTAAACCATTCACGTTTACTGTCAAACGCTGTCTGCGCTACATTTGCCTCTACAATGAAAGTATTTCCTTAAATAAAAATATTTGAAGCAGTAAGTCCGTTACAATTGAATAAAATAGTATCATTTACAATGCGAAAGAAAAAAATCATGAAAACCAAAGGACTTATTAAGAATTAATTAGTGAAGCAATGACAAAGACGGGGCTAAGATAACTAAGATGATAATAATTTCTTTTCCCATTTCCTAGAGACTATTAATCATAGCTAACGACCAGATATTTACAATACAAAGTAAATGGAAGATTTTATGATAGATTTTGGTGAATACTTACCTTTTTTTTACTTTTATGCAATTCTTGTTTTTAACCATTTGTGTAGAGAAAGTGAAATAAATGTTAAGATTCCGAAACAAATGAATTCATTTTCATATAAAAGAATAGTATAAAATATATATATATATTTAACGCCTGTCGTAGCGCAGAGGCACAAGCGTGCGACTGTAAACGCGACCGGTTGTGGGTTTGATTCCCACTCCAGGAAATGAGTTTTTTAATTTCCTGCTAAGCGCGGCGTTGAGTTACTCAGTCACTCAGTACGCAATGCCTCAATTCGGTGGAAAGTAGGGAACGGAGCGTCTTAGCACTAGGTTCCCTCTGCCTACCCTGCTATATGCGAGATACAGCGTATTAAAAATATGTATTCTTTAGGTCGATAAAAAATTTTATGCATTTAAATATGCTTATTTTAAGTTACTTTTTGTGTGAAAAGAGTACATCTTTATATTTTTGTCATTATTTCTTGCGTGTTGTGTACCTTAAATATAATTGGAAATAGATTTTTAAGTTTATGACATTGTATATTTTCCGTTTTATTGTGTTACAATTATTAGTTAACTCTGTTCTTATTTCCTTCTATAAGTAATGATTTAAATAAAACTTCACTTTAAACTGACAAAACATAATTTTTTAAATAAATATATAAATAGTTCTCTCGGAAGGGGGCAATTTATAATGGTTTTTACAGGTGAAGAGAATATAGTAACGTACCATTAATCCAATCTCTACTTTGCGCTTTTTATGCATTGTCAGCAGACTAGACTGAGAAAACAGTTATGTTGTGTGTAAGCTTAGATTTTATTTTGCCCTATGGTTAACATATTGCATATAGTCCGATAAGTCCCAACTGCCTACTACAACGACTAAATACAGTTTTTTTTTTTTATTTTGATTTTAAATAATTAAACTACCTTCAAAAGACGTTAGGATAGTTACTATAAGACATGTAAGATATTATTTTAAGCTTTATTAAAAATATTTGAAAAAAAAAAAACTACAAATTTTACAGATAAAGAGCATTTAATGTTAAGACATTTCGTTCTCCACTTTCCGCCTCATAAATTTCGAATTTACTTAGCGTAGCATGAGTGTTAGAACTTAATTCTGTACTTTGTCTTACAAAGCGCTTAGAGCAAGGAAAAGAAAATAATTTATTTACAATCTTTCTCTCAATCGGAGATCGAACCGATTACCATCGCGTTGACAGCCAGAACAATCAGTTGTTCCACTGCGCGATTATAGCCTTATGTATCAAATAGCAAACAATATTTAAGTGCTTACTCTACAGTATACACAATTTACAATGTTCTTAAATAAAGGCAATTAAACTTTGATATTAATTAAGTATTTATATCAGCAATATTGAATTTAACAATTTTATCATTTGAACGCATCTAATTGTAAAAGTTAGCAAAAGTTATATAATTTTACCTTCCATTACGTATTTGACGCCACGTCTTGTCCTATTGAAACTAGAACAGAATTCATTAAACATAAAATAAATTATTGTTCAACTTGATATCATTTATTATTTAATTTTTTATGTACTTTTTAGAAAATAATGGATAATATATATTTTTTTTATTTAATTACGTCAATATACCAATAGCCTTTAATTATTATGTTTTTTGAAAATTTCATTTAAAATTGATATTTTCAATTTTTGTGTAATTATTCTGTACGTTTTTGTTTTCTAGAACAAATACTAAAACCTCTTTTTTACGAAAATATATTTGACTCTATAAAAAACTTTTTATTACAATTTTCTATTGTGATCAAATTGTCAACATCGGCGTAATCGGTGTAAGCGTATCTTAGACCTTTTGTCATTGCATATGTCGTGTAGCATCTGCCAACTTAACAGTCCATTTAAACTATTTCAGCTGCTTTTAGTTTGATATCGAATTTGATTTCTTCAGTTACGTATTCAAGCTGTTAAAAGTTATAATTTAAACATATATTTTGTGCTTTCTAATGTAACAGATGCATTAAAAGGAACATAATAAACACGGTACACTCTACATCGATAAGTGTTAAAAACTTGTCAAGTAGTTAATCGATTTTCAATTGAAAGATGACACCGATTACCCTATATTTTGCCATCGTATGTTATTGTAATTTATGGAAGGTGGCAAGGTAAATGTCGAGATAACGAGGGTGTATTAACTGGGTGAAGGGGATCAGCTCGGAGTCTGTCAAGTGTTTCACAACAGGCCACGGGGCACCTCGCGAGGGGCCAGCGATATAGGTGAGCAGCATAGGGCTCTACCCTTCCTGCACCTTACGGCACGAGCAAAACAATCGGAAACACCAACCTGTCGCAACACGCACACCCTCGCCAAAATAGCGAAATAATTTCATTACTGAGTATAAACTGAGGAAACGATATGGAAATGAGCGTGGAAACCTAAACGACGAAAACGCGAACGAACAACTCAAAACCGAATCGGATAACGTGAATGCGAAACGCGATCGATCGAAAGCTTGTTGCGAGTTGTAAGTAAACAGATCGAAGCGTTGGCTCGAATCCCGCCAAATGCAACGACAGCTGTGCGTAGCTCGTAGCGCGTAGCCGCTGTACGCCGCTGTACGCCGCCGAGCGCCGCTCCGCGCTGTAGAGGCGCCACCGGCCCTATTATTATTATTTGTAAACAACGTGCGGGCGCGCGGGGAGACCCCCCGCCGCCCCCCGCACACAGTGCGAGCGGGCGAGGGCGGGGGCAGGGGTGAGGCGGGGCGGTCACGTGACCCACCGCCATTGGCCGCCGCGCCGGCAGCTGCATGCCCGCGCTAGTCCGCCGCCGACCGCCGACGTGACTGCACGCGCTTTTCATTCCCGCGTCGCAACACGCACCGACGCGATCGCGATCTGCAGCCCTTTTTGTTTATTTTTCGCGCGCGTCCTTCGGGCCGTTTTGTGTTTCGAAGCAGCGAGACGAAGAAAAAAAGGAGCGGATGGATCAAGCGACCGGAGAAGGTAGCGCGAGTTTGTAAAGTTTTGTGCGGGTTCGAAAGTTGTGGAAGTGTTTGTAAAGTAGTATAGTGGAAGCTTCTGGTTGTTTTTGTGATGTTAGTTAGGCAGGACGACGGCGGTGGAGCGTGAAGCGGGCTCCGGTGCCGGCTCGCACGTTTCCGCCAGAGCTTTCGTTGTGCTTTCGCGAATTGATCCCCGTTTTCCTGTCATGGTGTTTGTCACAATACGTGGACTATAAATTGTAGATAAAAATTATACTCAACAGTTTCAATATTACATTCAAGTAATATATCTTTAATATCTACGTATGTTTAAACAAAGCTTCAACGACTCTATAAAAAAAAGGAGTGTTGTTTGAAACTTTGTTGACAAGATGAGTATGCGCAGGAACACGGGGTGTAGAGTAAATTAGTGCGATGATACATCGGCATGTCATAGGTATTTCACGCATGATTCGCAATTTATCCTTTAATTGTGTCAAACAGTCAAAACGTAATGTTCTAACAAAAGGTAGAGATGTTTAGTAAACTTAGCTAGAAGTATTTTTTTTGCTTAGACATTTTTTAAATGCATTCTACTCTCATGTACATATATATTTATGCTCTAGTTAGATGAATCTAATAAGATATTCATAATAGTTACATAAATAATCCAATTTTTCAATGTAAGAATTTTAAAGTAATATACTTGTTTTGATTGTGGTAGTTTAGTAGAATAATTGATATATTAATCTATTAGACGATTTACATCATAAGACACTCCAGTAGATATGTACTTACCCCATTAGAAATATAAATGTTATTATGTGATAATTATTTTTACTGAAATATTTTTTTATATACAATTATGTATTGTATATAAAATAAATAGGTAACACTTATTACATAGAATAGGACTTTTAAATATTGAATTAAATAAGTAAATTATATATAATGCAGTCCACACGTTATTATATTAACAGGCATATCTTATCTCCCACATCATGCGGGATAAGCAGAAAGATCTTTCACTTCGCTCTTTATTAACAACATAGAAAAAAACTGCTGATGTCACTTTAGATTGTGAATCTACTTTATATTTACTTCATTTAAAATCAGCTTAAAGACATTTCACTTATAATAATTTTTCGAATAACAAAACAAATTTAAAGCTAATATATCTTGAAAACAATAACAAGACAATATAAAAATAAAAGCATTCACGTCCATAATCGTTAAAGTACAGTTAAATAAACGTGTCTCTAATATAGTACACGTTCCACATACATTATTTACGATAAGAGTCTATACGAACAAGCAGTTAACAGCGCGAAGACGACCCGGACGGTCCCACGGAATAATCGAATAAATAATACGCCTTCCTCCCGTGAATGCGATAATGGCGAGTCAAGTTCAGTGCGGCCAATGAAAACAAATAAACAAATTGGCCAATTTTGCCGCTGACTGCCGCTGCCGATGCCGAGCGGTTGTGCAACGAACTTCCTTTGAGTTATGCTTCCTTTTTCTAGATTTAGTTTTTTAATACTGTTATCTGTATGTGTGACACAGGTTATAGGTCCGTTCTGTGCCTAAGATACATTGTTTTGTAGCTGGGTCCCATCTTATTTCTTTATACGAATATTTCGCTAAATGCCTAGGGTATGTATTTGTTTATATAATATGAACATAGCTTCTTCTCAGAATTTTATCTATTCAAACTTTAGATATTTAGAACTCTACATTAGAGAAAAGTAAAGTTTTAACCATTAACAAAAAGTTACTTAAAAATTGTATTGATTCGAGTTGAATATTATCTGTATACCATTTGTCAATCAAAGTTTACCGATTTTGAAACTGTTTATAAACTTTTATTATCATAATATAACATATAAGTTTCATGTTAAAAACTATCTCTTACTGTATTCTTAACTAAATTGTTTTCCTTGTCAGGTCTAAAAATTAAATAATAGTAGAGTCCCAAAACACACGTACGTTTCTTAAGTAATTCTTATAGACTCCAGTATTTAGTATTGATCATTAATTTTTAAAAACAATATCATGCCCTATTTAAAATACTATTCATGTATGATTTACATATATCAGTAGCTCTTTTGTCTTTAGATCACTGATACGTACATTATTTAACTTTGCATTCCATCTAAATCTTAAAAAAACTTCATGTATCTTTTTTCGTAGTGAAATTCATTGAATTGATTATTTTTATTTATTTTTCTGTAATATAAACTTATTACAATAGCTAAAATGTTAACTTGCTTTTTGACATTTCCCATTTAAAACAGTTATCTTCCATCTGGCTATTTTTTTATTATGTTTTTTACTTCCATGTTTCTTCAATAGATTACAATATTATTTAAGTTATTATTGAATTGCACAATGTCGTCATCCTCTTCACTTATATATCGTTCTAATGACAAGGTATGGAGCCGGTTCTATCACATAGATAATAATTTAAGAAAAATCTATTCTTTTGTTATTGGTTAAGATATTTTTTTAAAGTAATAAGTCCATGAAATAGTAAATATCGTCTCACATTTATCCTATCAATCCTAATAACAAAGTCTACAGAAACACTTTTGAATGCACATACAACTTACAAAATTGCTTTCTAAATCATGTTAACAAAAAATCAATATATAAATATAAAATATTTGAAAATACGCTTAAAACTTTAATACAAAATACATATTATAACGTGTAGCTGCAAATAAATAAATATTCCACGTCCCTGAGCCGTGAATTCGACAAGTAATATATTAAATCGATTCATATTTTCTTAAGGATAATCCGCTTCTTATTGCTCCTAAGTAAACTAAGGGTTTCGGTTTTCATATTGAATATATAAAAGCACGTTCAAACATCGCTGGACAAAGTTTGTGAGTAATTGACGATATTTTATTTAGACGGAGTCTCGCCGGTGAACGCTCGGTGGCATTGTATCAGAGATCGCACTCCAATTTCTATTTCAGTGCTCATTCAATATATTCGCGACTTGTTATTGATAATAAGTGGTGTTTTAGCGTCTAGTATTTTCGTAGACTTGTTAGTTATGTATTTATTTCATTATTTTTCTTTGTTAAGAGATCATTATGGCGCAGTAGCGCGTCTCATTGTAAACGCCAGTTGTTGTCAGTTCGATTCACATTCGAGGGAGGGATTATATTTAAATTAGTTTTATTTTCTCGCTTTAAGAGGACATAGCACGGCATTGAGTTCCGCCACTCACCACGCAATGTTTCGCATTTGCTTAGAAATAGAAGATCGGAGTGTCTCGACACTAAGTCACATTAGGTTCTCTCTGTCTTCCTTGTTATGTGGGATAACGCGTAAACATAAAAATAAATATATTTGTTCGGTATATATAGTATGTATTGACTACTTTATGCAATCAGCATATATGCGAGCTAGTAGCTATAGTTAACTAAAGTATGATTTTATTAAAACTCTTATGCCATCTAGATACATATAGTATAAATAAAAAACAATAATGAAGCATTTGAAACGTTAAAAATATTTAATATACTTTATAAAGACGCGTTTTCCATCTATTTTTATTTTTCTACTTCATTTTCTTAATATAAATTCTCAAAATCGTTTTCTAAAACATCCTACGATATTTGCATTTCAGTAAGTTATTCTAGCACTATGAGAAGTTTTCAAATTTCTTCATCGCATAAATTTTATGTTTAGTTTTTATTTAAAAAAATATGTTTAGTGATAATTATTATTTTCTAAAATATAACTAAGACAAAAATATTTTAAAGGTTAAGTTTTATATTTTCATAGACTATGTTCATAGACTTACGTCTAGACCATATTATTACAGTATAGGTAGTCCAATGAAAACAAAACAGTTTTCGGTTTAATAAAAAACCTTACTTTCTTTAAGTAGATATTAGATTTGTACGGAGTTAACAAAATGAGCAGATGTAAATTGTTACTTACAACGTAGTAAAAATTTAAATAATAGCTGCAATCCGAAAAGGAAACAATACTAACTCATACAGTGCATGTGTGACTTCCTTCAAATTTAGTCAGTCTCATAGGTGTAAGTACAAAAAATACTCAATTTCCGATGTCACATCTGATAGTAAAAGACGTATGCACAAAAAATCTTTACAAAACTATAACAAACCGACTTACTAATGCGTTTGAAATTCTAAATATTTTAAATTAGAACTCTATCGCTTACACAATACAGTTTAAAATATAAAATTTTGTTATGTGCATTATAAGTTAATATTGTGAGGTATTAAGGCATAAGAAAAAGTGGTAGTGTGGGAAAGATTGTTGTAAAAAACGCCACATCTGCGTCTCTATTCATGATTCGAGTGCCTCAATGGGATGGGACGGTAACTCTATATCGGTATTCCTATCATTGTACTGTCTTAATCACGGCACGTCTTTTGTTTTATATGCCACTGACGTCACATCGCACTTTAGGTATGAATTTCGGTGTTTTTGTACTGCGAGACATGTGTTCATAATTTATGCACGCGATTGACTTTTTGCTTTATTACGACAAGATATATTTGTTTTTATTAAAAGACTGCTTCCGAGGTATTTATAATTTAAAATATTTTCAAACATGAAGATGTTAATGTCATTGTCGTGTCAACTGAAATTAATTGTTTTTTTTTTGTTTAAAAGAATGATATTCGATTCCACATAATATATATTTTGGTATTACTTTTCGACTAAAAAATACATTACAAAATTTATGTAAACTCGTTTTCAATCATTGAAATAACCTATTGAAATTCTTCTTTTTCATTATAGTAAAACTTGTTTTACATATATAATGCAACAAAAATACATTTTTATGGGTTTTTTGAAAAGTATTGATTTTGAGTTTGTAAAGTGATTATCAAAAAAATTACAATATCCTAAAGTATATAAAATTAAACTTGAACAGAAATAATACTAAGTAAATTTCTAAGTTATAATTACAAATATATATTTACTAGCCATGTTATGTGGGTCAAATTCTCCGAAGCAAAATTTGATTCACTTCCCAGTATCCAATTGATTTAAAATTTGGAATACCACATTAGATTGAAAGCAAAAATTCTTACAACTGTCACTCGTAGGTATAATATCAAATATTATGAATATATAATTTATTTGAACTTAATTCATATTTAATATTTTCATTTTAAGTATTATTCGTTATAATAAGTAGATATTATTAGCTATTGTAAGTTTCATTGTAAGTTAAGAAATAATATTAATTTATTGATAAGAAGTAGGTAACTTTTTTTTTTTTTATGGATAACGGATGGCAAACGAGCAGAAGGACCACCTGATGGTAAGTGGTTACCTTCGCCCATGAACATCTACAACACCAGAGATGTTGTTGATGCGTTGCCAACCTAGAGGATACAGACGGATGGGGAGGACAATGTAGTAGTCCACAATCGGAACCACCACATTTTAGGGAAAGGATGGGTGGGAAAGGGCAAAACCTGGCTTACATGCCATCAAACCGAAACACATCATAAGATATTTGGCGGTTCGTCTTTGACATGACACTGGTCGCGAGCCAGACGGAGGACGAATCTCCTACCACCAAACAAAAATAATTAGACTAAAATATTTAGACTCTCTTTGGAACAATTTTATATTATTTCCTAAGCTTAGTTAAGTAATATGAAAATGTAGAGAAAGTTGACTAAACGGATCCCCGGTCCGTAGTGATCAGAATAAATATTATTACAAAATTCCACGTAAATTTAGTGAAATTGTCTAAAAAGTGTTTTAAACTACTTTTACTGTAGTTGCATATATGATAGCATAAAACGAACTACACTATAATAAGTGTGATGTACGTATCCTGTGTTTGTGGTTATTATATTGATGGCGTTGGCAGCGGTCAGAAATTGCTACGCCATATTATAAATAAAGAGTGACAGTATAGAAATACCATTATTCAATAATAAGTTAACTTTTAAATTTTCAGTCGAATGTAACTTAATCTATACTATTGTCCCTGTTGACGCGTTAACAACGCGTTGCCTAGCAACGTATATGCTACTTTATATAAACATGCATGCAAACACATGGTAGTGTGTGTAACATTTATTTTATTAATTTAATATATTTTCTATGTATTATTTTAAAAAGATATCATTCTGCTTTCCTTTTCTATATAAATTATAAGTGTGCCAAGTTTCATGCTCCTCCTTACGCGTAATTTTCGTAAAAAGGGATATTATATAGATATAATATGTACCAAAAGTCCCAATCATAATAGCGCTCATAAGAAGTATAAAGTTTGCATGATTGATAGATATAGCTATCGATAAGTTTTATCAGTAAAATGATCAGTGTAACGGAGATATCAGTTTCCGGTGCAGGTATTATGCGCAGGCGCCGGATGTGATACTTTGTGTAACACAGCCGGTAGTGCTATAAAATTTATTTAAGTAAACCAATACTTATAAAACTATATTCCTTTGCGTACGCTTGTTGCGTTCATAAGCTACACTACATTTTAAAATATTTGCTTTCAAGTTCTCGACAAAAGAATCACGATAAATCTGCCTGCATTACCAAAAACGCCAACATTAAAACATCTGTGAAACAATGGGTATTGCATTAACGCGCGCATTTCCAACGGCGTCGCAAAAGCGAAAACATGAAAATAGCGAGCAAACTTCAAGTTCAGCTTTCAAGATTCAAGGATTTCCGAACGTCATCTAAACGTGCATGGCGTTGCGCCAGAACGCGCCAGGACAAAAAGGCGACAACATCCGATGCTAAAAATAAGCCGTATAATTACAGCGCAAAGCTGAAAGCGCAATGCTTTCGCTGCAGCGGTTGTACGGTTGCCCTTGACAACCGAGACCCAGATACTATCGCGTTCCGCTCGCACACGCGCGCCGCTCACGCACACATCGGCGCCGCGGTATACACAGACAGATCCTTGCGCGCACAAACACGATCGCCAAATAATAAAGCACGCACACAAACCCAAAGTTGCGTTCCGTTCCGACTGAGCTTTTTAATCTTTTTTTTCGACGAACACTCTTTGTGCGCATCTACAAAGAGTTTCGCCTTGTGATTACTAGTCGGGACATTTTGATCGCACTTTTAAGGCTTGATGACGCAATGTTGGAGTAATTTTCTTTTGATTTTTAGAAATTAACCCGATGCCTTCGCAGAGAATTGAATATAATAAATTTAAATTCCTTTCTTCGTTTACATTCCTTAATACAGAATGCCATACAAGCTGTAGCATCATATATAAAATCATGTTACCTCTAAATTTATACCACAATCTAAAATACTTACATTGAAGTAGTAATCTTAGTGAAAGACGTCCTGACTTTAAATAGAGGCTATGATGGTCCTTATGCGAATTCTCAGTTAGTTCCGACTTCCGAAAATGTTCAAGTGGCGTAAGTTGTAGATGTATAAAACTTTCTTTTCCCCAGGAAAATCGACTCGAGGGGTTGAAAAAAGTTGGAACAAGCATGTTTGCAATTCAGCTACTTTTTGTAGGATAAACAAAAGACATCTTTTTAAGTACCTAATCTAAAATTCTAGATAGAAGAGAATTATTATTTTACTATTATAATAGGTTCCTGTTATGTAGGCAACACATTGATTATTTTATCAATCTATTGGTTTCATACTAAACAATCAATTTTAATTGAAATGCCTAAGCATTTATAAATAAATAACTATTTCTATTTTAAAGATATCTTTAAGTGACATGTCAAAAACAATACAGTTAAAAATAAAATGCTATCAAAAACGTGGTTTTAAATCGAATTCTACCAAAATAGTTGTCTTAAAATAGTGGCTCCGAAATAGAGCGTAGCACTAGCGTACCCTTCTATTAATAGTTTGTTTACAACAGCAACACGTGACGAGATATTCCTATAGTTTGGGACGCACAAAATGTTTTGTACTATCTGAACTTGTGAAAAACATGAAAAAATTAAGAAAGTGAAATGAAAGATGTATTAGAAATAAATTGTTCCACTTGTAAAAAAATCTAATTGAGAAATCAAGTTAAAGCTAAGCAGCTTTATATATGAAAATTAAATGAAAAAAGAAATGAATATACTTAACAAATACTTATTTTAGAATCTAAATGCCTCAATTTGGCGGAAAGTGGGGAACGGAAAAATGTTAAAAGAGAACGGAGTGTCTTAACACTAGGTCTCTGCTTCCCTCTGCCTACCCTGCTATATGCGGGATACAGCGTGATGCTAAAAAAAAGAAAAACGTCCAATAGTGTCTTATAGGGAACTTAATAAACCTAGATACATGTAATGTTTACATATATATTATATACTATAAGAATATGATAATAAGTCAATCAAAGTGAAGTGACGGACGTCATGAAGTAATACGAAGTGACGACATCATTATCGCTTACATTCATACTATTTCATATCGTAGATGATTCAAAAACTACCTATAATAGATACTCAAGATTATATATGTACCAATAGCAAACAGTTTTTTTTAACTATTTGATTGAAATGTTTTTTAATATGACCAAAATTTTCATAATATATTGAACTAGTGTCAGTCATGCAAACACCATGCTTCGCGCCATCGATTTATGCACGCTTCAAAACACAGCATACGCATGCGCTCCCTCGTGCGTAATAAATATACCTGAGCGTTGCCATATTTTTAAATAACACAAGTGGATGCCATAGTTTCGCAAAGTTAGTAAACTTTATGTTTTATTGTCCACAGACCGGTGCAGGCCGCGCGGATAACACCGGCCAGCCTCCGCCCGCCAGACACAGAACTGAAGAACAAAATTAACCAAAAGCCACAAAAGCCTCAAACCAAAGCCTCCAGTCATATCTTTCGTTTCAAAAAAAATTATATAAGCACTATTTTTTAAAACCTTTTAACGTTAAAATTTACGCAAATAGTATACGCTAACTCCCAAACAGTACAAATTAATTTAAGTCTGAAGTGATCGGTATTTACAAAGAAGCCTTCAAAAGTTTAAAAGAGAATCTATCAACGACCAGTATTTTAACGTTCCAAAATAAAATAGATCGTTAAATGAGTGCACAAATATTTTATTAATAGTTAAAAATTTAATACAAAAACGAACCAATTCCTCGAGCATTTTTTAAAAAATCAGCCAAAGATTTTTATAAGCCTTAGATATAAGACTCAAATAAGTTAACTGCCTGTTGTTAAGGACTTTTTACATAATTTATTTGATAGTGAGAAATCGAAGATATTGTGATTAGTGTAGTGTCAACCAGTGTGCCGTATAATCGTAACATAAGTGCTATTTAATATATTGAGGACGTAACGAAGCCAGTTCAAAGAGTACAAATTATCAAGTTCCAGTTCAGTTCCGAGTGTTCAGTACAACGTAAATAGACTTAGTAGAGCTTATTTTTTCTAAAGATAGGTGTGAATAAGAGTGACGCGATGAGGTTGCGTCGAGGTAACACGTCATGAGCGAAACGCTCCGTAGCGAGGCGGGCGCGGATAGCGCGCATTTGCCGCCTTTCTCAACATTTGGCGAGATGGCCGAGAACGAGCAACGGATACTCACCGCCGACACCCGGCTCCTCGATCCGGCCTGGGAGTACTACGAGAGGACTGGCGACACGGTGTCCGTGATCGCCAGCCAGCCGCAATACCGCCCGTGGGAATCTATGCCTCTTACAGTTAACTCGAAAGATGCAATACTCCGGGCTGGTTTTTCATCTCCTCTTGAGTACCAGTCTGTTACGCTACAACCCATAGCGAATAAGCTACCGTCCTTCCAAAGCCAATTTCAAACATTTCCAGAAACTACAGTCATACCAGAAACGGGGCTCCCCAGTGTGACCCCTGTGCCTGTCACAACTAGCCCTACCCCTAGCGCGAGTCCTAGTCAGTTAACCCAGCTCACGCAACTCACAACACCTTCATCACCACATCTAACCACTCTGGCGCAGGTGGCTCCTCTGTCGACAACTCTAACGACACTGTCACCAGTAAACGCCACTACATTCCATACTTTAACTGCTGTAAATGCTCGGAGCTATCCAATTGTCCCCGCGCCTTTGCAAGCGCGAGAATTAGCGCCAGCTGGTCAAACATATATAGATGACCGGCATATACAGCTTTACCAGCCAAATATTGCAACAATAAATGCGTTTCCTACGCAAAATGGTATATTACATCAAAACGGAACGCTTCTACATCAAAATGGGAGTTTAATACAAAATATTCAAAGCCCTACAGTAGTTCACGTATTGAAGAATGAACCCTTCGATGTTAAATCTCTTCAAGATAAGTACACACCAAATGGGTTACATCATAGTAATTTTCAAAATCCCATGTTAATAGATAACGGATATGACAAAAAAGTAAACGGTTTTGGAAGCGGCTCTTCACCAACACGATCAGATTTTCGAAAGAAGGAGAGACGGAAAATGCGAGCAAATAGTTCAGAGTCTGATGGTTCTAACATGGAAGTAGGGTCAGAAAGTAGTGGTCAAGTTGCGGCAGTGTCATCTACTGCCGGCTTCAAATCACCGATGCATGGCGCGCCACCAATGAATACTGGACCAATGGAACTTGATGATATATCGAGTGAAAAACAGGTGAGTATCTTAATATTTTAACAATGAAATAGATTTTCCATTCAAAATTTCCAAATATATTATAGTTACACCGTAATTATTATAAAGATCGCTTGGCCTAAACAACGCTCACTTTTGTCATACGTCGAAGGGTGTGCAAATGACGTACGTCAAGCAAGCGTAGGAGATGTTATGTTAGCAGTTATTTTGAGTTATTGATCTAACATTAACGACAAAACGACAATCAGTATAGACCATATCAACAGGTAGTTCGAGTTAATAGTTCTCGTCGGTCAGATGGCAGGGGCAACTAACCTTACAGAGCTAGTCAACTCAAATTATCCTTAAAGTCAGCTTAATACATTGCTAAGTAAAAGTGAAATAGTTAGTACTGAGAAATTAGTAACCGTTTCGATTTTGCCAGATACAAAATTAATTCAACATGAGTTATATTTGCCATAATTAAGCAAATATAAACGCACACCATAAAATTAGACCAGACAGCAAATCTGTTTCCGGGAATTGGCAAATTGCGTAAACAAGACGCAAGGGAATAGCGAATAGTCGACGAAAGATATGAGAATTCTCTGAATTTCATCCGACAACACGGCGACGCTACGGCACATATTCCGGAGTTTCAAAAAGAGAAAGTTTTCCAGTAATTTCACCTTTTATTATTCGTGAAGCAGTTTTTATTCTCAATCCCGTGTTCGAAATGGCCGAACTCTCTGTCTTCGCGGCTATAAATTTAATAGTTAGCCGATTCGCTTGCTCCTCCAATAAATTAACTTCCTCTCTCATTTAAAACACAAATTAAAGTAGGACGATTTACGCGTGTCCTGCTAAGAAATTTTCACGAGCTTTTATTCTTTTTCTTTCGTTAATACCTTAATGTAAGAAGCGTACTTTTCGTAAATAATTAAAATTTCAAATACTTAGCGAATGTTGGTATTTATTTATTTACAGTAAAATATATGCTTTCCATATAGCATAAACGTTGAGTCTCATAGTTACATGCAAACATTAATTGCGCGTTTTAATTGTAAAAATTGTAGTTGTAGAAATCATAAAAAACGTCAGAAAAGCTTCTAATTTCTAGAAAAGTTCATATTAGTGACATTCCTTACAAATGTCAGCATTTCCTAGTCTAATAATGAACACCTTTGCCTGCGCGCAGCTGCTCACATCTATACTAGAGTAATTACATGCGGCGCGTTTCCCTTACTATTAGAAGTTAGTCAAATAGCTACGACTTAATTACAATACATATTTCAATATAATAATTGTGAAATTCACGTTAAAGCAATTATATATGGTTTTTGTGGGTTTGCGGGAATCTAGGTTTACAACTTTGTTCCGTATTGTCAACAATCCCCAGATGATATTCCAATGACGCGCCCATCGTTTGGCTGTAAACGCGACGAGTGTGGGTTCGATTCCCATTTGGGGATATGATTATATTTTTATTACCTTCATTTCTCCTATGCGGAATAATGTCAAAGCAATTTCACAAGTAGAAAAAAATTTTAGACGTTCTTTGTTGGTTGAAACAAATTGAATCAAACCCAGCAGATCTATAGGATATTTAAAAACTAAACATAAATAAGGGTAAAGCTATATCAATTGCAGTTCAGTCAAATACGTCTCGGCGGCGCCAGGGTGGCATTTATTTTAATAAAAACTTTGATAACCTAACGTATTTGTATAAAAGGACTAAAACTGACATCAATCCATTGAAGTAAAAAAAACATTTAAAAAAATATTACATATTTTCAATAAAAACTACTTCTTGCTTTATCCCGCATAGCAGGGTAGTTAGAGTGATATATAGTGTTCAGGCACTCCGTTCGTAGTTTTCAAGCAAAAATTCATAGTAAAATTGTCAATAACTAAATTATATATTACGTGTGCTTATAACGTGTTTAAAAAGTTTAATACAACTGCGTTGTATTTGATATAAAGATTTTATCGAATAGCTCATTACCGGCACGCACATGGTAATCACAAAATTAAAATTTAATAATGACAATACTGTTAGGTTATTCAGTTATATCAAATTTTCACGTTCAGGCAATTGTTTCTTAGAACTATCGAGCGTTACAATTATTTATGTATAAAGGTAAAAAATCTAGAAATTACTAGGCATTGCAAGCAGAGTTATTTACAATAGTGAAATACACATGCGGGGAACGGAAATGTTAGAAGAAAACGGAGTGTCGTAACACTAGGTTCTCTGGTTCTCTCTGCCTACCCTGCAATGTGCGGGATACAGCATCAAGCTAAAAAAATAATCATATATTTTTAAAGTAAAACATTCGTTAGCTAAAATGCGGCCATCATCTTTTAATATTTCTTTGAAGAGGTTTTCATTTTCGGTATTAGAAACAGTATTACAATGGCTTTGAGTTGTACGCATGAGTCAAGCTGGGAAAACCGAAGTTTCCTAGAAACTGAACTCATAACAGGGAAGGCACGATAGAAGATACAATATATTTAATATTTTTCATGTATAGTTTTCTAACTGAAGTATGAAAAATATTTGATATATATATATATATATATATATATATATATATATATATATATATATATATATATATATAATATAATGAAATAATAAAGTTATAATTGAAAATGGAATATATGTACCTACATATATTTTACTTTTTAAATTATTATATTAAAAATTAGTACTTTTACATTTATACTATTAACTTAAGTGTATGCTCATAGTTTTAATGCATTCAAAATGCATATATAACGCAAACACGTTTAATTAGAATATTGTTTATTGACTACCGTGACATCTGCCGTACCGCAAAGGTGTTAGAATTTCAAAAGATAAACACATGTATGTACTGCTAATTGAAAAAAATACTATTATTATAATATTATAACTTTAAAAATATTTCAAAGAACTTTATATAGTATTAATCAGAAGAAAAATAATTAAAGTACTTATTAATAATATCAGTACAGGCAGATTTTTAACTTTGAGATTATCTGTATAATTTGCTACAAGAAAGTATTTCATTTTTTTTAACTTAACGCTGTATCCCGCATACAGCAAGCCAAGGCACTCCATTTTCTTTCAACAATTCCGTTCCCCACTTTCCGCCGAGTTGGGGCATTGCGTGTTGAGTGGCGGAACTCAACGCCGCGCTTTGCATTTTTACCAAACAAAATTTAATCATTTGTTCGCCGTATGAAAAAGCAAATCCTAATGCCTAATAATACTTAAAAAATTGTATATGCAAGTCGACTTATCAACCTATTCACGCATGGTAAGGATATAATATATTATGCATAGTTACACGCAAAGTTAAGAGTATCAAGATCTTTTTTGGTTTTATTTAAATTTTATTCCAAACTATTATAATATTATTAGTGTGTAAAAACAAATTCCCTTTTTATAACGCGTCAGCTGTTTGTCGGGAACAATCGGGCGATTCCAATCGCGATAGTAACATGGATAAAATGGCGGCTTCGCATCACAGCTGTATATAATTTTTATGGTTATAAGTTCATTCTGGCTTGTTATAGATAACTATGAAATAAGTGCAATAAGTTGATAGTGTGTCGGAATTATTTGTAAATGAAATATGAGTCAGAATTTATTATTTTTAGTTATTTTTTGCTTAAAACATATCAAAAATTTAGCCGTTGATGAGTGAGACAACTCTATTTTATGTTATTGCTTTTTTTGAGTAAAAACATAAAATTATGTTAATTTGTAATAAGATTCAGCTTTAATATTTTTTTTTACTAAATGGAGTTGTCTCACTTTCAAAATCAACGGCTCAATTAAAGTTCATACTTCGGAGAATGATTACATGTCAGTTATGTTTATTTCTGCTCTATGTTAAGAAATAGCGCCGGCGTTGTATTCCACTACTCAATACTTAATGTCGCGAATTAGGGCAGAAAGTGGAGAAGGTGGAATATCTTGACAGGTATCCTCTGACTACTTTGCAGCGAGAGTTGTTCACTTTTTACTTAGCTACAAATATGCTTTGTGGTGGTATTAAACCACAGTCTGAGATTTCTATTAAAATATGTATTTTTACTCTAACAGAAAATGTTGTCTGTATGAATTTCGAAATATGAACTAACGTAATAAGTTAAACTTATCCTTAGTATTTTACGAACGTTTAATTTTATAAAAAAAGATTTTTAATGTGAAATTTATGGAAATCTTTCTGAAAATACTATTAAAATAATAATCAATAGAAGCGATCTCATAATTTAATATTAGAGATGTAATCTCAATACAGCTTTAGCACTATAATTCAATATAAATGCTAACAAAGATCGATATCAAAGCCGTCACGATCGAGCGCAGGCGCATGACGCGAGCCAGACGAGTCATTAACGAGCTCAAAATGCGCCGAAATTGTTGTCTGAGCATAAATGCAATCTTTGTGTTTGTACGGAAGTTTCGACACGCAAACCAAATATTGAGAGCGAGTCATTCAAATACGTTAAATTGATCAGATAATTAAGTCATTATATTTATATGATTATCATATAAATATGTTTTATATATATATATTTTTTTTAAATTTGATAATAAACAAATAAATTTATCGAACAAAGCCGTAAATTAATGTTTAGTGTTAATTTTTCCAAAAAATACGTTTCTTATATAGTCAACTATTGTTATCCGTGTAAATCGTCAGAAGTTCAAAGTTTTCTGTATGGACTTTTCCACCTTTACATGAATTCAGTATACTTTTAGTCAGTTTTAATGAATCTGCTTCTATTCGACATGTTTGAACCTGTATACGTTGACTACCAGTGACTATCGGTATGAAAGATAAAGATTGTCGTTAATGTTAGATCTACTGCCAACTGAAACTATATGCTCTCCGAGGCACTAAGTATGTTAAATTCTCCCAATAAAGATTTTTATTTATATGAGAACTAAGTTTAAAAGAGAAAGTTAAGAAATACTAGTAGGTATAGGAAAATGACTTTAAAATGAAATATTATATATGATTCTAATATATCATATAAATTCAATCAGAAATTAGACAAGCAAATTGACTCAATTCTAGTACTTTCCGTCACAGACAAAAAAGAAGAGGAAGAGATGTGGCGAATGCATCGGTTGCCAAAGAAAAGACAACTGCGGTGACTGTGCGCCTTGTCGTAACGACAAATCCCATCAAATATGCAAGCAGCGGCGGTGCGAGAAGTTGACGGAGAAGAAGGTAAGCCTTTTAATATATTATTATATTTTAGAATTATTAAAATAAACTTCTGCTAAATTTCCAGACAATCAATATCCGTAAGAAATTTCGATTTAAATATATTTTTTTTATTTCTTAATTAACTCCTAACTTATATATAACACATAGAAAACCAATAATTACTCAAAATACTATTCATTTACGTAAAAAAACTTGTACAGGTGATATTAAAAATATATTCGTTAAAACATAGTGAAGTCAACTGAAAAAACTGAATCGATTTGTGAATGACGCAAACACTTTGTATGACTTATTTACGAGGCGCAATTTACATTAATTTATTCGTCTGCATAGATTAACGCCATCTTGTTTTGAGTTGTCGGTTTCGCGGTCTTTGTAAAATGGCGGAAGCAATGTGTCTCACTTTATAACCAGTATATCGTTATGACGTCCTCACAAATATTATATTATTAATATCCATTGTAGTATATTTAATTTAAGCTGAGATCGATCGTACGTTTTTTTTTTAAATAATATATCATTTGGTAAACACGGAACAATTAATATACCTACACGAAAGTTAGAATTGGAATTATTGGGGATATTTATTTAGCGACAACGTTGAAAGTATATTTTCCGAATCGAAATTCAAAACAAAGACTGGTGATTACCATAAAACTGTAATAAAAACAACTGCAAAGTTAATAGCCCATGAAAAATCGTAGGCAATCTCTTTTCGCGTAATTTTTTTTCTGAAATTGATATTGTGATAATGGTAGCGTTAGTGGCGTGATATTTCGGTTTTATACTGAATATAATTGGAACGCTATTTACGTATAAAGACACAAAACAATTATTCATTGTTAGTGTGTAAAATTTATTCCTTAAAAGTTTTATGCATTAAAAACGTCAATACAAATTTTAACCGTTATATAATTTTAATCGCATCATTTCAAAGAAACTCATGTAAAAGAGTCAATCTGTAAAGAAAGTACGACACGTGGAAAGTGGATATTAGCGACTAAATTGCTTCGTAAACAAGATTCACGTCATACCAAACGTTTTTATTTATTCGCTTTGGAGTTTCAGAAGAAATTTCAGAAATCAATTTCAATTTTAACAAAAATCGGGAATAGTAATAAAACTATTTTAATAAAAAGGGCGAAAAAAGAGTAATAATTAATATGGAGCAGATTCCGAAGGAAAAGTTTCGGCAGAAACTTCAGAGAAGAAACCTACTTGACTTAATTTACGATTATAAGTTAAGGGCTGCAAAGTAACTTAAACTTAGCAAATTAGTTTTATAACAACCGCCGTAAAGCTGAGCCAGGGAGAGAAGGGAGACATTCCCTGTTCTGTTCACCTTTATTTAAAGCCTTCTGAAGCAATTATGCTGTGCCTGACGTTTTTACTAGTGTTCTCATTATAATGACATCAATTTATGCGTGGATTCTAGAAATATTCCAATAAATGAAGAATTATATTGTTTTTAAGCTTTATTAATGAATTTATAGACGAACATTTTTTTGGAATGGATAGGCGTTAAGCATGACTTATGCATATCTCTATTAATTTGGCCTATGTTTTTTCACAATTTCGTCTTCTCGTACAATATATTCTTTACGTTTATGATCGATATGGTTGTGTTTGATTATAATTCTTAATTGATACAAGAAATACATAACTTTTTAAACCATATTGATAAGATAACTAATTACGGCGCGTTTTATGACTCTGAATCTAATAAACAATAAAATTTATTTATTATTGTGCAACGATTTATACCAGATAGATAAAGAAATATTAAAAATAATAAAATCTGTAGGCGTTAATATACTGTTCAATACATTAATGTAGACATTTATAGTGCCTATGGACCTATATCAGTCGGTATTTTTATTTAGCATTGTCACAGGAACTGAGTAAATCTTATTTATACAAGCTGTGACGTCCGTTACCGTCTTTTTTTTCAAGTTAAGTAAAACCTCACAAGATTATTTATATTATGGTTCATATGTCGCCCACATTATCTGTGCGCACGAGTCGCGCAATGTGCTCGCCAGCTGCGCGCGAGCTCCAATCAAAATCGATGCAGTGGATACACCTCTAGGATCTTTATCATAGGCCGATCCTACCCATTGTCGACCAAAGGTGCCTTTTTGTTAGTGTTTTTGTATGAGGCAGATGTTACAATTGTGTACAGTTTATATAAAATTATAATCTTTTTTATCAACACGATTGTGATTAAAAATCTTTAAGCTTAAGTGTCAGCATGATTACATTACTACTGTACGAATACACCTTTTAGATATTACAGTTTGAATCGTTTTTTTTAATATGTTACCTATTTGCTAATGTTGCACCAGTATACTGAAACTTTTAAATACATTGAACAAAATTTAGGTCAACACAAAATAGTCTTAACTAAATAAAAACCAATGAATTCTTGCTTTTCCTGTTAGAACTTCACGAACAATATAGCAATAAACATTACTAACAAACTTTGTTACAAATCCACTGCTTTTATCGCAGGTTTTAATGGCTTTTTTGTTTGGTAGATTGTTTACATTAATCGACAACCTTTTTTTGCACCTAAAATAATGGCAATGAATATTGTCGCGACATCTTGAAATTAAAGTAGATTTATTAACAGTATATTATTTTGTAAGATACTCAAATTGCTTTGCGCTAATAACATTATGTCTAGGTCGTAGATATTTATGAGAATAATATTGCTTGAGCCAGCTATAATCAAATAAACATAAATATAACTTATAAAGAATACTTACTCTTATTTTATGACGATTTGTAATGCTTTGTTCTATCAAATAATTGTACATTAAATCAAGTTGATTATATTTTTATTCATGCTTGAAATAACGTATTATAATAAATTGAAAATAAGGAGAAACAACGATTTAAATAATTAATTTCTTATTAAAAGTATCACGAACACAACTTTTTAATACAAATAAGTTACAAATATATATTTTGACAGTTGAAAGAAACTCCCGCTAACGAGTAGCACAGATTACAAATGAATAAAAAAATCGCAATGTCGTGGCATGAAAAAAAATCGATTTTTAAACGGGGGTCCTGCCACGTGGGTGGACCCACGGATATAACGGTTGAATTGTTTTTTTTCGGCACGCGCCAAGGGCCGGTGATTCATGGGCCGGCAGATGGTAAGGTTTTTGTGCTATCAGCTGATGTAACGGGCAGATCGACGCGTTAATGATGCATCTTGCTTGACTCGTAATAAAGGTTGTGTAATCAACTTTTTTTTTATTGTACTTGTTTTAAGCTTTTTATTATTGACAAGTGAAGATTTTAATTGAAATGAGTTTTTAATGAAGTTATACGTGGAAATAAATTTTTAATATCGATTTTACGTTTTGTTTTAAATTGTTACTTATATTCCTTTAGGTTTAGAATCGCTACAGATCAGTACTTTTGGTAATTTTTTTCATGAATATAATGCTATTTAGCGGTATACTTATTTATCTGTCATTATAAAAACCAAATGAGATATGTTATAAAGAATATAACTAGTTTTTATTGAAAATAGCAGTATCACAAAGCACGTTCGCTGGACAAGGGACATTGTTATTCGATTATAATTTTTAAAGATTTATAATAGAACTCTTTATATATTTAAAAGAAGGGTGCAAACAATCAATCCTCTGAAACAGGTTTGGGTATCAGCCACATTCAAAATATGAAGTCAACATTAAACTTTTTCTTCTAAAAATCTCAAGTAATCTTAAAATTGCAAAAGCTCAACAGAACTCTTCCAACGAACAACAAATCAATACTTTTTCCTAGCGAAGACTACCCCAATGCACGCAACTAATTCATATAGCCTAGACATAAATAACTCTATCTATACGACCTCCTTTCTACACCAAACAGGTACACATACATAGAAAGATCTCGACCAATAGCGTTCCAGTTTTATAATATAGGTGCACAGCGAGTACAAGTGTGCGTAAGTGCGTGAGGGGTGCGTTGATGCACCCCTACTACGCATTCAGAACTATACAAATGCTGCGTTTTATTTATCATATTACTCTTTGAAATTTTATATTGCATAATAATTTATTAAAACTGACCACATAAATTAGAGGATTGGACACGTCATTTAATAGTATTTTTATTCTATTTTTATTGAAAGCATTTCGGCTCAACTTTAGTAAAACCTAGATGATTAAAGATATTATTATAATTTACCTTTTAACGATACGATAAATAATTAATTTTAATTATTTTTGGTACATTACGTGTGGATGAACACGACCTCTTGCCATTAAGTAAAGCGGTGGAAGCAAACGATGCGTTCAGACGCAATGCGGTGGTAAAATCGCGCGTGGCCACGCATACGCAGTTCCGCGCCCCGGGCTCTAACTATTCTAATGTAGCTTCAAGTGCTTTTAACACATATTTAAAAAATATTTTCCTTTAAAGTGAGCGTGCTTGATGACTATGTTTGAAGTTTCACATAAATGCACCATATAATCAGAATTTACTAAATATATTATTTTTGTAATTAAAAAGTATGAGCCGGGTTAAAAATAACTGAGTTTTTAATAATTTTCTAAGTTACTTTTATTTGCTTACAACTTGTAATATACTTTATTAAAGCTAGTCGTCTTTATGGCCTTCTACATGGGCTTCTTCATGTTATTTCTATCTTAAGTAGTTTCGAGTATAAAACGTAAAATCCCGTTTGTTTCCCTTTCCCATATGAATTTTGGGAAATATTGACGATGAAATATGTATATCTATATTTCACTATAATCTCTTAAATATTGTTGATTTTTGTACCTAATACGGGTTTTGCTCATTATTTTTATTAAATTTAACTTAGTTTATTTTAGAAATATTTATTTTATCACTCTTTTAAATATTATTGAAAAAAATATTAAGACAGTATTTTCATCTTTATAACTTATAACTTAATAAAATTTTCATAGTCACTAACGTCAGTCAAAATACGTTATCGTATTACTTAACGTACTATCGAATAGAATATGAACATAAGGTTCAATACGACTGCATATAAAGAGAATATTAGTTATTAATAAGAAATTTTCAAATTAGTATACATCAAAAATCTTTTACGAGACCATTTCTTTGTAACTAAAAGAAAAAGCTTCTCCTAAATTTTAAATGATTTCTTTCACTACAATAAATATATAATAGAATATATATATTTTTAAATAATAAAAAGAAATCAAGTGAAAAAAATCTCTGACGAAAGAAATAAACGTCTCACGAGCTTTTAATATTTTAACGCCACACGTTTAATACGATATATGTAGCAAGGAGGTTTAGTATAAAAATATCAAGTAAAGTAACATTAAAGTAGATGTACGTGACGTGGTCTAGGCATAGGTTTCTACGCAACTTCTAGTTCATCCAGTTCATTAGAGACTTCCCCACAGGCACGCGTCGGGGGCATGCAGCGTGAACGCCTCACCCCCGATATCTAATTCTGTCCTTAGAATATCTATGCCTACAGAATGTGCCTGCTATTGTTTTGATGGAATTTTGCTTTGTGCTATTTAATATTTTCTATATGTATATAGGATAATTTTAAATTGTTAAGTTAATTTTTTATTGTAAACGTACATAGTATGTTTATGGAAAAATATAAAGAAATCAAATTTTATAACATAAAATTCTTTAAGTAATTAATTATATTGAAATTGTTACACTTATTTACAAGCTTATAATATAAAATAATAGTATAATGTCTTTTACTACTAAATAGTATAAATTTGTCCCTTTAATTATTAATTTAATAATTTTCATAAGCCGCATTTTCCATAGAAAAATCAAGTATGTTCTCTTCGTACACGTGTAGTAATAATTATTCCTCGCTTCAATGTTTTCGTTGGAATAAAAATATAAAATAATTTCATATTTCACTTTACGTAGCTAAGTTTTAATGGCAATTGTAACTCTACATCTCAAACGCTGAAGGACCATAAGCTACATACATAAACACATTTCCCTACAGGAAGCTGAGGATTTCTTTCTAGCTTATGTACTAACTATGTACTAGACGCTCCGCCCCCAGTGAACGCCTAACCCACATCTGCTGACCTACGCCTCGAATTGTGTCATATAAACATTATTTTGATTCGATATGGAAATAATATTTGATTTATCAGTTTTAATTATTTCTCATAGCTTATTTTATAATAGGTAGATTCACTTTTGAGTTATAAACGTAAATTGATTATTCAAGTCATTTAAGTTACTAAAGTACTTTACGAATATAATATTATATCTCAAAAGATACTATTTTACAGAAGATTACTCTAATATTGACAAAATATATATAAAGCTTACCATTAATAATTAATGTTAGTTTTTATAATTTTAATAGTAGATTAAATATATATTTTTAAAATTACATTGATTTTCTAAAACAGTATAGACTAAAATTTTATAATTTGCGATACGTTGTTAAAAAAATATAGGGTTGTGTGCTTAGTATCATTTCCTTTGTTAGGTTCCTTCGTTGTGAAACTCATATATTTTCCCATGGTTCGTTCACCTACTGAGAATAGGTAACGAAGGAAGCACATAAAGATGCACTTACAAATATATACATACATTTATCGTACATGAGTTTAAAGACCGAGATATATTCCTTTTCATCTTGTTACTCCTTGGTACGTATAAGATGTTATTTAAGCGTTTACCTCAGGCGATCCGGGTAATGAGAGCAAGGGTTAAAGATAGTTTATTTACTATGTAAAACTAAGCAATGCCTATGTACTGGCTAGAAGTCGAAGGGGGAACGCATAACCTAGTGAACGCACTGCCTACTTTACAAGAGGTATATAAGGGCGAACGGGGAAAAGCAAATACATACGATTCTTACGTGAACAGCCTTTTATGTTTCAACTCGCACACGCATTTCAAAGAATATTCTATTTCCTAGTCAATATAGGCGTCCCCATCAAACATCGTTTACCAACAAATCGTCAATCGAAACGTTTTCAATTTACAACATAGAAAACATACATATACCGTCCTAGTACCGCACTACATAATAAAACATATAATAAAAACATCACCTTCATAATAATTATATTCATTATGTATGTTATATTTATAATTTCCTTTACTCATAAACTTCCCGTTTATTTACGTTAACAAGTGACTTATTGCTGTACTCATCGAACAATCAAAGCTAGGCTAACGACCTCCCAGCTTCAAGCCTTTTGCCCCTTCAGCATTCACCATTCACACTTGAGCTCTGTATCTTCGTGTTCCACCCTCTCGTTTAAGCAATCTTCCAAGTAAGCAGGAGGTGAGGAAGGTCAGATAAGACTGGTTAGGGCTTACTTAGCATTGTGAGTGATAGGTGATTGCAGTTTTATACAGCGATGTAGGGTAAGGGAGACGAGGGCACGCAATTGAGGTAAATAAAATACTCTAATGAAGCCTGATGAAGTGCTAATTACCAAATGAGAGTAATTTCGTATGTCGATCTTTTATGAGGCTTATTGTGATCCTTCATAATGTTTTGTGTTTAGTACTTGCATAAATATTACATTTATAAAATATTGTATCATTTATTTCAATTCGTAATATATACATAGATAGAAACAGTGAACGATTATTACTAAAAGAAGTAGAAAAATTATTTCTAAATATATGACAATATTCTTCAATGATATTTATATATGCTTAAAAGATATAAAGTTTTATGGGTATTTCGTTATTGTCGTAGTCGCATTAATCGATCTTATTATTAAATGAAAAAAGCATTCTACAAGTATTTAAAATATTTTACCTCTTCAACATTATATATATTTATAATGTCGTGTATAATGTATAAAAAAATATATTTAATTTACGTATTTGAGTGTTTCAATTCTAATCGCCAACAAATTTCAATTACTTATTATTACATAAAAATATGTCGAAATTGAATAAATATTTTGTAATTAGTATAGATGTAAATATCTACGAAGTAAATATACCATAAAAAAAAACATTTAAGAAATAATTTCTTTTTAAACTTAATTTTCTAATGTAACCCCTTAGAAGCTCCCTAACTTAATTAGGAACATACTCCACATGCGCGCTAAATCAGAGCAGACCTGAAGCGTAGCCGTTCTCACCGATAATCACAATCGAGAAGCGATAATCGTAATAATCTAACGTAACTGGATCCCGGCGGGAACAGTAAAGTATAATTTATGATGCAGCTCCGGTTCCGTGCTTCCGCCGCGCCTCGCTCAAACATTGTAACGCTACACGGAGACACCTTTATTTGATTTATGCCTAGTTTTACTTTTTTTCATTCACAAAAAGCTATGAGAAAATGTTGACAGCATAGAATTATGATTAATTTTGTTATTACATATTAGTTATTAAAAGTTTTCGTTGTAATTGCTTAAAAGTTCTTATTTTAAAATTATTTTTTCGTCCAACCCTAAAATCGGTCAAGCGTGAATGAAGAAATTAGCATGTCATAATATTCGACAGATAAAAAATGCATATTCACATAGGAACTAACAGATAATTAAAACTATACAATAGGTAAGTTAGACACGCATATAATTTGCATGGGACCATATGTTGCGGTTGTTGTTGTGCTGTTGTGACAGATATGTCATCAAGTTGTGAAATAAATTGTGAAATTATGGCATATTATTCGTTTCTAGTTAGTTATAATTACAAGCTGAGGTAATGTTAGGTTAAATAACTAGCACCTTTTATGTATCACTAGCTGTTACTGTGGCTTCGCTCGCGTGGTTAGTGGCAGTCCATACTACATACTACAGTGTATAGTACTTAAATGCGTTAATTTGAAGGCTTTAACAATTATATCTATCGAAACATCGTTTTCTAATACCTTTAAAAGAACATGTGTACAAAATTTCATGATAATCAGTTGAGTAAGTTTTGACGTGAAAGCGTAATAAACAAACTAACATTGACATTTATAATATTAATAGGGATGTACTATTTTACTATATTTTCCTACAATAAAATAGAACAATTTAATTTTGATATAATAAATATCTTAATCCTTTTTTTTAAATAGAATTTGGCATCCTTTTACCAAATTCTATTGTTAACGCATATGAGAAACATAAAATATGCTCATAACGTAATGACGCATTTAAAGTTAATACATAATTTTCTTCTTTTAGTTATAAATTAGTGACAAGTATTTTTAATTAAAAAACAAGTAGAATAGAAATGTAACTTACTTTGTAGAAGAAAATTGTCAATTTTGAAAAGTAATAAAATTTTGAATTAACATATTAATGATAGTATTTGCACACAATGCCTAAATTTGGCCGAAATTGGGGAACAGAAAAGTTTGACAACGGAGTGTTTTTACACTAGGTTCCCTGGTTCCCTCTGCCTACCCTGCTATGTGCGGTATACAGCGTGAAGCTATATTATCTAAATAAATCTCATTATTAACGCTTCACTTCATTATAAGACAGAAATAAAAAGCATAAATACCTTATTATAATGCACAAGAAGTATACCATTTAAATTGGACATATATTTTTTAATAATTTATAATAAACACGTTGTGTTATAAAAATGCAAGCCACGATGCATAAAATCTCAATTCAATTCATATGAAACCGACGTGCATTTATTAATTTTTGACATAATGCCGCCATTTTGAATTGGAGCAGCTGTTGCATTGAGTTCGATGACCCGTTTTTTATACTCCATCCAGGTAGACTCTTCTAAGGCCGACCGTATTTTGAAACCTTATGTTTAGATATCAACTTCAAGTTATAAAAATTTTAACCACAAGTTTACATGTTTTTGTAAACTTTTAAAGAAATACTTTCTTTGTTAAACGGACAATCATAAATATCCGTTACTAGATAATTAAAAACAGTTTTAGTATGTTAGAAACATAGATACATAAATTACAAAATTGTACTGTTTAGTTGTATGTCTATATAAAATAATTCTTATCTTTAATTTTCTTTAAAGTTTCAGTTATATTAAATTAAGTGGATATGGAATAATTAATTTATTATTATAACATATCGGAAATAAAATAAACGATTGCCAGGTACAAAGTATAATACCAAAAAATATTTTATACTCTAGGTATTTTCTAGAAATTTCTCTTTATTTTAGTTTGATCTTGTAAGTGATTAAATAACCAATAAGAATCGTTGCAATTGGAATATGTTATAGATATTATGTTAAAATCAATATTGTCTACGGATATAATAATTTCGAAAGTTATTAAACTTATTTTAAATTGAATAATAGGTACATTCCTTATAAAGCCAAAGCTATATAATTTTATTCCTAATTAAGAATTTAATATAAAAAGAAAAACCAACTTTATATACAATGCACTAAAAAGCAACATTATTACGAATAAATGAATCACTGCTAGTCAGATCTTAACTACATTTAATTTGGACCACATCAGAAGCAATAGTTATCATATAAAAAAAGAATCATTAAAATTGGTACACCCAATAAAAAATTATGTGACACACATACTATACCAAAATTTATGTGATAACTATATAAAAATAACTATATTAAAATCTATGTGATAATACAGTGAAATTGAAAACCTCTTCCTTTTTTAAAGTCGGTTAAAAATAAGAAGCTTCATTGTTTGAACATCAAATCATTTATATATAAATGATTGAGTTAAACACATTCCTAAGTCCGCTAAGCTATTGGAATTATAGTAGCATTTATTTCATAGAAAAATATAAAGTATTCATCGTACAAGTAATCGTCGCATTTACAAAAGATATGGGATATCTTTTCACAGTTAATGGATTCGTGTGAAATAATCTTCCATGCTATCAATTAAGCTGCATAGTGTCGGTGTAACTTAGCATGCTATGGACCTTAATAAATTGTAAAACCGATAGTGGCTTGTATCTTCATAGTTAAACTACTTTTAATTATACATTAATGTTATTTCAAAAAATATTTTTTGAAGTATTTTTTTATACTAAACTGTAGTATATGGAATATTTTTTTAGTAAATTATTTATCACTAAATTCATAATTAGGAAAAATAGTATATTTCTTTCTCTGCGTAAACTATATCTGCCAAATTTCATACTTTTTAATTAAAAAGGGAACGCAGTGTCTTAACTCTAGGCTACTCTTAAACTTAACGCGAAAAGAAATTATATTTCTCCACTCTTTCTCTACTTAAACTATAACTATGCCGAATTTCATACTCCTCTGTCTGCATAATACTCGTTACAAGAGGTTGAGAGTTTTTCCTTCACAAATTATTAGGTATATAGATTTTCATTGTGTTTAAATTTTTTTATATTATTGCGTTTCTGTAATATTAACTTAAATTGACTACACAATTTATCTCTAGCGGGGTGGTCAGGGAGAATAATATAATAATTCCGAATAATATTTTACTTTTAAATATCGTTATAATTCTTAATGTATTCCATTTTTCCTGTAACGTATGTTAAATTAGAGTTACGTATGTGTTTCATTTTACACATAAAAATATTACTATTGTAAAAATTCTATAACTTAAACAAATATATATATATATTTCTAACAATATCGGTTGTCATTACTATTTTCAATTAAAAGAAAAACAAAATGTTTCTTGACAAGTTAACGTCGGAAAAACTTTAAGCAAGCAATCATACTAAGTGAAAAGTTTTTGTTTCTTCCTTTTTATACTTAATGAAAATTTTAAACGCGCTTGTATATCTATCTTTCTTCTACCTTGAAACGTCAGAACAATGGCTTAGTACTTGACACAAATTGTATTTATTAATTAAACTAATTTATTTTTTATTAATTTAATATTGATTATAATAAAAACATTATTAAAAAAATAAATTATTTAGTATTAGATAATTAATTGTTAAGTAAGAAAAGTGATGACCTTTCCGGTTGTCAGTCATCATAACCTTTGACGCAGCTGCCTGGAAGTAGGCACCATATGTCTGTATGTCAGCTGCCTCCGTCGATGGATTTATCGTATTGTTCCATTAATCCAATAAAAAGCGCGTGCCTTAAAATTTAAAATCAGTTATTACGACTTCATTACGCTTTATTAATATTTAATACTTCATTGATAAATTATCAATATTAATAAATTATTTTTTAACTTCACCTGTAATTACATATGGGAACCTTACGTCATTTTCACCGAATGCCGGACCGGGTGTATTGAAAAAGTGTCCAATTCTAACAACAATATAATAATTTTGTAGCATCAACCTGATGATCTAGTCATGATAATAAGAATATATAGAGCATACTTTAAAAAAAAAATTAAATTATTTTATGATCACTAATCATATAGATAAATTAATAAATATTATTTATAAGGAGAAAAAAAAAAAAATTACATTGTTCAATCCAAGAATATTATAATGATGTTAATATTGATGAAGATTATATTAAAAGAGCAAGTGTTGAATTTTTCGCTAGCTTTTCTCAGCAAACCCGCAAAAACAGTAAGAAAACTAACATAATTTTTGTGTTTCAAACGTGCTTGTAATATATCGTTTTGGAACAAAGAATAATTTTATTTTCATTCACATATACACATGCATACCTTCACGCTGTATCCCGCATATAGCAGGGAAGGCAGAGGGAACCTAGTGTTAAGACACTCCGTTCCCCACTTTTCGCCGAATTGAGGCAGAGGCCTGCTGAGTGGCGGAACTCAACGCCGCGCTTTACCTTCTTATCAAACCCAGGAAATGAAAAATTCCATTTCTTGGAGTGGGAATCGAACCCAAAACGTCTCGTGTTTACAGTCGCACGCTTGTGCCTCTACGCCACGACAGGTGGTATTTTCATTCATTATGTTTAAATGGTGATATCCAAAATGCTTTTGTATACGATTTCATTTCCTATCCAGCTCTTTGCATGAAAGTTTGTGTTAATACAAATAATATATTACTTTGAAAAAAATAAATAAAGGATTATCAATTATTTTCTTTGTACCATGATCTTCCTGAAAATATTGTATTCGTCGGATAGATGGATACATGTGCAAATTTTCTATTAAATCAATCAGCAAGAAGTCGATTGAAACAGCTTTGCAAGATTTCTTACAATGATATAGATATAAGTAGATAGGTAAAAAAACGTGCTAAAAATATATCGATTCTAATACAAAACATACTTATATTTAAAAATAAATATTTTTCATATATTATTGTGGTCTCAAAGTAAGCTTCAACGTCGTTTCTTATTGAGTAAATATATTTTAAGTGATTGGGTGTATCATACGAACATAGCTAGAGTCAGAAAGACGAATGAAGGTTTTCGAATGTAAATATTTTTAATAAATTTCCCAGTTCTCATAGCAAAATCCATAATACCATAGTCAAACATCTAAAATAATTATCAATGATGGACTTTTTCTTCATATTTTTAGTTAAAAAATAATACAAATATTATTAGACATTTTCTTTGTTACAGGTAAGATAACCATAGTTTTTTTCAGAATCACCATGAAAATATATGAGCTGGTTGGCGTTCAACAATAAGGTAACATAAATTAAGACGTAGACTGGGTGAAAGTCGACAGATTGCTTCGTTTCCGATAAATAATGCATATTTACTTAACTATATACAAATATACGCTCATATAATTACTTTACACATCTTTTTAGCAATATTAAGCTGTTAAATAATGTTGGTAATACTTTATATAAGTAATAGATAAAGGAAACTAATTTTTATTTTAGCTATATTATTTCTATTAAAACGTATGTATACGCATTTAATCTTGTTCATATTTTACGTTTTTCGGCGATACCGGTTTTAAAAGTCTACCCGCATCATACTTCTAAATAAACTGATTTCAATAGGATAAAAGCGCGTGCGTACTCGACATATGAAACTTTCAATAATATTCGAGTTTTATACCGGATTATTGATAACAAAAGATGATAAAAGGATTATAGATAGGTATCGTATTAAGTATATAGCTTAGTTTAAATATCTATTACTTTATGTGTACTTTAATTCACTTGTACGTGTCTATACAGAATCGAATATATTACAGAATGTATATAAAAAGTCATTTATCCTGACATTTTGTTAATTTAGTCTTAAATAATCAAAATTTACTATTACCTGCGAGTTTTCTTAGAATTTTGTCGTACTATAGTGTAATTGAGTCGAAAACCAATGGTAGCGGTACAAAGTTTGAATGAGTCACCACGAGGGAGTATGAGAGAGAGCGACTATCCCCGCGTTTGCTCTACGCAAAATCTCTTTTCGCCCTCTAATTACTGACGATTGTTTTAAAACGTAAAGAATATTTATATTATATTGCAAGATGTTTGAGATGAAAGTGTTTCATGTTACACGGGAATCTTAATATTGCATTAATTAAAAAAAGTTTAGTTTTTTTAATTATATATTTTTTTCTTTTAAATTTTAGCGACTTTTTAATTTCATCCTTTATCATTATATTCAGTACGTTATAGCAATTAGTAAAGTTTACCGAGCTAATGTTTATAATAAAAATATAATTAGGTATTATATATATATATATATAGATGCGTTACTTTTCCAATACCTGTTTCAATGGCATGAACTAAATGATTATTTTCTATAAACTTCTCACGCATATTGCGGTGCTACGTATCACGTAATTAGGAATACCCTACAATACAGTTTGTATATTTTAAAATAATCGAAAAATCGAATAAGAAATAAAAAATATTATAAATATAAACGTTTCTTCTATTGTTTAGCGATTCAAATCATCATAACTATCGCGAAAAGCCATTGATACTTGACATGTGATATAAAAATCCTAATAAGATAGTTCCACAACTTATTTAAATTTGCACGATATTATTTGACATTTCCCTACAAGTTCGTCTAATGGTACTAGGCATCAAAAGTGATGTATTGAAAATCGATTTAAAATGTTGCTAGGGTATCTATTTTTTATGTAGTATTTCTTTTTTGTTTTATTCACCGTCAAATTGACTAGCAACATTTAATATGTTGTGATAACGTCAACGTTCTTTAAGCTGTATGTTTATCTTCTATCAAAAATCTACCAAATTTTTTGCGTTCCAGCTGCTGAATTGTAAAATTAGCGGACGATTTATCAGGCATTGTGTTCCACGCGAATCGCAGCTTTCGTTGCACAAGAGTCACATAACAAAAGAGACTACCTGGTTCTTTATTTTTTAATAACAATACATTATACGCATTACTGAGAAATGTCAACGGTGATTGAGTAACTCTTATTATTTTAACCAAAAAGGTTATAATCGTTTGCCAAAAAGGACAGATGCACGCATTAGCTGTAAAGTCGCAAATCATAATATATTAAGGTATAAAAGGAATCACTTCGGTTCAAGATAACAATACATTAAGATTTACTTTCTCTGATTTGTCTCTCACCCATAATAATCTATGAGAAATAATGAAACGTTGAACTTACGCATAAACTTCTAAGTCAGTAATAGCTATTTGCAATTAGAATATTATTTGTATTATTGCGGTCGCTTAGTCAACTTAAATAATAATAAAAAAAAACCTAGACTTCTAAAGCCATATACATCCGACAAAAACCTATTTTGAATGAGACTGGTGTACAAAAACGCAATGCAAACGCAAGATGGCGCGCGTCCTGTACTTCCGCCGCATCCGGCGTAACTCGACTCCTGCGCAGCCTGCTTAGCCAATCGATTTGTGCCGTGAAGCCTTTACAGAAAAAATGTTTAGTACATTTGGACGGAAACGGAAGTAGACACCTAAGTGAGCCAGGCTGAATAAAAGAAATGTATGAACAGTGGTATATAACATGCGCATCTATAGACCTATAGACTAAATTGTTTGTAGAGTCGTAATAATAAAATATTTTATATTTTTATTAATCGACATATTAACTCCAGTGGAACAGGCGTCTTAGTGTAAATGCAATTGGCTGCGGGTTCAATTCCTCTCTGGGGTATAATTGTATTTAAATTATTTTATTTCACCGCTCTGGTAGGACGAAACGCGGCGTTGAGTTCCGATACTTAACATGCAACGGAGTATCATGGCTGTAGTTTCCTTTAACTTTCCTGCTATGCGGTATAAAGATTGAAGCTATTTATTATTAATCGATAAAACCCCATGAAATCTTTATGAACCAATTTAAATCTTTTTGACTATACATCGCGACCTTGTGTCATAAACCAATGGTCACTGTATAAATTGTACAGATTCTAGGTAATATTCGGAATTCGTTGGCATGGTGAATCTATTTAGATAAAAACGAAGACTTCCATAAAAATACTAAGACGGAGATATAAAGAATTTAAATATTATGTGATTTGCTCGTAGGAAATGGAAAATCGATATTAATATCGATATAATATAATTAATTTTACGCACCTATATTTATTTCCTATATAAAGAAGGTTGGTTGGTAGAGAATGCTAGTTAGCGTTAAGCTAGCCTTTTGTACATTTTTATTTTAATTATGCATTTCCTAGGTTTGGTAACAAGGCAAAGGGCGGCGTTGAGTTTCGCCGCTTAGCACGCAATGCCTCAATTCGGCGGAAAGTGGGGAACGGAGTGTCTGAACACTAGGTTCCCCCTGCCTACCCTGCTATATGCGGGCTTTTTTTATTAGGAAGGCAATGTTACATACAAAGAATATATTAGTCTATGATACAATTTTTAATTTATTATAAGTTATATCTTAGGATATGCTGTCTACATTCAGCCTATGTTAGCATAGGCTGAATGTAGACAGTGGTTTTTCTTATAATTAAACTTTCTCCCTATATATATATTGAACTTATTATTTCTTTTTAATTTATTGATTGATTGAATTGTTCTTGGTTTCAATTAGAACGAATGAATTATTAAGGAATTAGATGTAATTAAAATAATTTACTTAATTGCGGAATATTGTTAGTTTTGCTTTCCAATCTTTCTATTTATAATAATCAACAGTTTTTATAACTTCAGTCTCAATTACTAAAAGAAATATGTTAATAAAGTCAAAAACATTAAAAAATATTCACTCAAATTATGATGTAGTTTACATCAAAGCAAAAATAACAACAAACTAAAAGTTTAAACTACTTTGTATTCAAAACTAAAGGCGTAGGGCCTTTATCAAAAGATTCTAACGCATAGTCATTACTTTCAATTTCAACATTCGCGAACAGAATTATAAAACTCCAAAACGGAAAGTATTCAACTCGCGTCCCTTTGCAAGTCGATAGTCGTGAAAGAGAGACGGAATATCTGTTGCACTGGTCCCACATTCAAGGATGACACTTCCGAGAATCGTCTGAGCTTTGAAGTGGGAGCGTATTCGAAATGCCCTACACACTATACCGTTAAGTTACTATAACTTTCACTTTTTTTTAGACTTTTTTACTGTAAAAAATATTTAAAAAAAAGATTTTATTAAAAAAACAAATTGGGAAAACGGTATTTAATTTAAGCATTACGTAGTTGCGTAGAAGCGTAGACACCTAAATTCCAAAGTTTTCTAAATTATATCCAGTATAACGTATATAAGTTAAATAGCGAATATAATATAAATAGTTTTTTTTTTTTTATTTTAATCCAACATTTTACCGAATGGAAGTCAGATGGCAACATTAAAAATGGAAATGTCGGTTTCGGAACGAACTAGCCGCACCACCCCCTTTTAAATGTCGACGAACGGGGGGGTGCGACGTTGCCAAAACGGAAAGTGAAATTTCGTCACACTCTCTCTCTCATTCACGCACACAACCAAAGCTCGGAATGGTGTGGTTACGCGCGTGTGAGTAATTCGGCAGACGCATGACCGCTGTGTGCGTTTGTTTTGATGAATACTTGCGCCTGTGTGCATCAAATTCGTAAGAGCATTGCAGTATACCTACGACGCTTCCGTGTTCGATCGACTTTCGTAGACGCCGACTTGTAGAGACAATTAAAGACATCGCGAACAGTATAATAAAATTTTTCTTTTTGTTTTATTTTCTATGCCGTCGCCTTAATGAAGATAGTTTTAATGATCTACTATTTGTTTCTAACTTTATTGGCTGAGTGTGTAATAAATCTTTGTACGTTACTGAGAGTGCTCCAATTTGTGTCATATATAACAATGCTGCCAAAAATGTTAATAGTATTGCCCATTTAGATAAAACAAACAAAGCAATAATAATTTATCAAGGTATAAAAAAACAACGATAAACAAAATTAAGCTTTCAAGTCCAATCTGTGAATCTAAAAATATGGTTCCAATTCCAATAAAATTTGTTTTTCTTTACAAAGCTTCTCTATTTTTTAGAAGAAAATTAAATAAAATATTGTAGCCTATAAAAATACGGAATATGAATATTCTATATAAATTATTGGAAATTATTCTGATTAACATAAGCTTATAATCTATAAGACGCTAAAGTTCTAGGTAATCTGTAAAACCGTGATAAGTTATTATCTGTGACAGTTGACTTGGGCGATATTATTGTCTTGACAGATAATTATTCGAGCGATAGTGAAATAAAGCTGTTAACCTTCGTACTGATTGCGCCGAGCTCACGGCTGGAGGCGCGAAAATCCGATAACTTTCGTACCCCCACCACCCTTGCTCCTCCTCCATCTTTAATGGCATAAAAAATCAATTTCCCGCCCAAATTACGCCGAGTCGACAAATTGCGCGTCTAGTCTATAATCAAGTATTTCGGTAACGTCTACGTTTATTGAGAAAAAACTATTTGGAAAAATATAATGGAATTTCAAACATAATTGAATTGTTCGTGCTTTTGTAGTTCGTTGACTTATAATTTGCGGTTTCATTCATTTCATGTAAAAAGAGAAGTGGTGTAATTAGTGTAATATTTCTTGTTACTTTTACTGTATTATTATGTTTTTAAATATTGTTAGGAATTTATAGTTAGTAATACTCTAGTTATGATATATGGAAATTCCAAACTTACTCATATTGAGTAGTATTTTATATTTTGTGAATCGAGTTTTAAATCCATAGTAACTTCACTTTCGATTCTACGTAAACACCCGAATTCGTAGCCGAACTGAACCCACACTGACACCCTGTGACCTTGGCGCGAGGGTGAAAGTCCCCCACGTGTCTTCCGCGTCTATTTCCAGCTTACTATACTATGACATTGTTTTATTTTACCTATGATTTAGGCTAAAATTGTAAATACTTTTCTATTAATGCTCGTACAATTTGATTTATATACTGAGCCTGTTATTTATACTATCGCAAAGGAAAAATTATTACTGCGTACAATTTTGTTAAAAATTATCTTCTCTTTACTAAAATATATAGGATTGTCCGAAATAAATAGCTATCGTTATGTTTTTTAAGTCTAGATTTAGTACCCACTTAAAAACATCCCCAGCCTTTATCTGTAGAGACTAAAAGAGAGACAATTAAGAATATAAAAGTACTCTGGAACAAAGAAATCGTTCTTGTGGTCCAATAATTGTTTATCATTTTTATCTTGCTTTCAAGTTATTTTGACGTTTATTTTTGTAAAAATTTGTATATAGTTACTTTAATATAAAAGTTACAGATAAATAATGAATTATTATTATTATTTAATAATAAAACATGTTACTTTGTAGCAACTTAGACACTACGTACAAAAAGATTTTTTTTTCCATGATAAGTATAGAATTATTCAGATAAAGCTTAAAATGTCGTCGTAATTATTTAATGAAGCCATACCGTAGATTAAATATACACTTACACAGATAATGTCACTTATGCATTTTTGAAATGTCAAAGGGATCACAACGCGCTCGGATACCCGCACCTGCAGCCCTGACCTTGAGTCGATAGATAAGCATTAATCTCGATAACGTATCCAGACGCGCGCCAGACGGTCCGAAGGGACCAGCTCCGGATATTCATAAACCCAAGGGATGGTAATGTCGTAAAGGAAAACATCGCAACGTTAACCTTTTACTTCACGTCACTTACGTCACGCCTGGGTTTTACAGTTGAATGAAATTGAAATCAAATTTTAACTTATTTTTTTAGCAATTTTTTGATTTTATGACTAAATTTACATAGGTTTTTTTATTATTGGGAACTATTTTCTAAGCAAAGACGTCCACATAAGAGTAACTTAAATTGTTACGGACTATCGTTAATGAATTTATGATTTTAGTACTTTTAGGTCTACACATTTTATTAAATTATTTTCGGAATAGAATTGTACGTTTTGTAACGGTAAAATATAATAATTTTGATCCATTTCATTCGTTAAATTAATAGAGATTAAAATGTTGTATAGAAACATCTTCAGTTAATTTTAAAGTTTATTTTGCTAGATACTAGAATTATAGTAAAAGCGTATAAAAATAAACTAAAAGGTGTTAACTGAGTAACAGTGTAGGCGTGTCTGGTCGGTTACGAGCTGTCTACTTGACCGGGATTAAGGCTGTTACGTCCGGGATTCCCGCGTAATCCCGGGACACCGCTCTGAGGTCAGGTTCAAGACCACACTCCGTCGTTTACATCTATTTTGTTATACACAAAGAAAAGCGCCCAAGCCTTTTAAATTGCATACAAAGGAACGTTTTACGATTCTTCCATTCGTAGCTTTCTAAAGATTTTATTCAGCTTTTATATATTTTGCTTCAATTTATTAAATACCTACGCACATTATATATAGAAAATATATTCATACTAATCGTTCACAGTATAGTAAAAAAAGAATTTCTTTGGAATTGTATTCCAAACTTAAAATATCGATATGATATTTATATTATCGATTTCTTACGAACAGGGTAGTCGAGCTATTTATTATTTAATTTATCAAAAAGATAAATATTTCCAAGTTTATTTATGTCAATCATTAATCAAAGTGTTCCGAAAGAGTGTGGGGGGTAAATCAAAATGCAATCTTGCATCAGATAGCAGTGAGGGTACAAATCATTCAAAGTACATACGTGTGTATGACATCCGCAGGGAATAATAAAATTATTTTGAAATATGTCCTTTAAGGATTTCTAAATAATGATAACGCTTCTAGCTTCACGCTGTATCCCGCACATAGCAGTGTAGTCAGAGGGAACCGTGGAAACTAGTGTTAAGACACTCCATTCTCTTTTAACATTTTCGTTCCCCAACTTCCGCCGAATTGAGAATTAACTTTACGTGTTGAGTAGCGGAACTCAATACCGCGCTTTGCCTTGTTAGCAGGGCGAGGAAATGGAAATACTAAATAATATTTAATATTTTCATTTCCTAGAGTGGGAATCGAACCCACAATCTGTCACGTCTACAATCGTACGCTGCGCCACGACTGGCCTCATGAGTTTCTATTCAAAAACAATAAAAACTTACATAAATCACCTTATTTATAGCCATTATAAATTTAATATTTTTATTATAAAAGTACTTTAACATGTAAATATCAAGTGAATGATAATTATCACGTAAATTATATTTTTATTACCTTGATACCACTGACATACACGGGGCGAAGACAGGGAGTCATTTTTATAACGTCTAGACGGATTAATAGACTACCTTATACTATTAGTAAGCGAGAATAATAATTACAAAGAATATTATTATGGAATTACAATTACTAGCAATTTCTTTTGGTTTCCGCAACAAATATATATTATAAGCTTTTCTAAATATGTTCTATTATTTTCTTTATGTTCGTATATTTTTAAAACTTTTTTCGTTCATTGTTATGTGCAAAGTGAGGAGGCGAATGCCTTCTTATTTTACTATCAAATAGTACTCCGCTTGTAATTTTTTTTTTTTTAAATTCACGCTGTATCCCGCATATAGCAGGGTAGGCAGAGGGAACCAGAGAACCTAATGTTAATACACTCCATTCTCTTTCAACAGTTCCGTTCCCCACTTTCCGCCGAATTGAGGCATTGTGTGTTGAGTGGCGGAACTCAACGCCGCGCTTTGCCTTGTTACCAAACCCAAGAAATGAAAATACTAAATTTTACATTTCCTGGAGTGGGGATCGAACCCACAACCTGTCGCATTTACAGTCGCACGCTTGTGCCTCTGCGCCACGACAGGCGTCACGTCACGTCAGGCCGCTTGTAATCTGATACTATTATTATATTAAACTACTTACAATGATTTGGAAGCATCGTATAGTCATCGGCCTCGCATAGCTTTATATCTCGGTCTTGTGAAATATTTTGATAATGCCTTAATGGATGTTAAATCTAAAAAGTAAGGAGAATTTTAACATTTGACTGGTGGTTATGTATATCTCCAATGAAATATCCGCTACATATATCAAAATAATTTAAATGACATTCAACACGTAACTGTATGAACTGTCGTATCAACTGTCTTTCTCATATTTTTTGACCGTATTTCTCATTGACGGGGTAAATATATGAAAAATTTTGTATTATTGACTCCACTTTCCATTTCCTTTTATGCTGGTACTTTAGTTTCGCATTTTATCAAAACATAACCAAGTGTTTTGCCTATGTATGTATGTATGTATGTATATATGTATGTATGTATATATGTATGTATGTATAAAAAAAAAATATGTATGTATGTATATATGTATGTATGTATATATGTATGTATGTATATATGTATGTATGTATGTATGTATGTAGGCTTAACAGTATTTTAGGTCGATTTGTTTATTTTTGTTTTCTGTTATAGTTTTTGCACGGCGTTGTGTCCGCTTTTATCTGTAGATCCCTTCAGTTAGGTTGCCTGGAAGTGATCACTTTTAGTGATAAGGCCGCCTTTGTGCGTTTGTTATATTATTTTAAATTTTCTTTATGTATCAAGTGTGCAATAAAGTTTTTATCTATCTATCTATCTATCAGGGTAGTCGGAGTGATACTAGTGTGAAGACACTCTACTCGCCACTTTCCATCTGAATTCGAGATATTACGCGTTAAGTGACGGAATTCAACGCCGCGCTTTGTCTTTAGTATATATAGCAATATACTCTATTACTATAATACGAAATAATAAATTATATAAAACCATGCACTTTATATAAAACCATGAAGATTGATAACTTTTTAAAGTTATAGTTCGCGAAAGTAAATTTTATCTTATTGGCCTTTAGACTTATGTGACCTTAAGGGACTGAAATGTTGCCTTTCCCCAGTATCATGAAAAGGTCGTAGAAGGAAAATGGTCGGGTCCGAGTCGAAATAAACCGGTCACAAAAATACCCACATGTGCCGAAGGTCAGGCACGGCCTTGAACTTGATAAGAAAATGAAATGTTTACAAAATTTGCACTAGTTTCTATATCCTGACTTTACGTTATAATCATTATTTAATTAAAAATATTATCAACTTTTAATAATATTAGAGTCAATTCCTTCTATATAAAGTTTTTTTTAACTTCACGCTGTATCCGGCACATACCAGCGTAGGCAATGGGAACGTGAGAACCTAGTGTAAGGACACTCCGTTCTCTTAACATTTCCATTCCCCGAATTGGAATCCGTCGGAACTCAACGCCGCGCTTATATTTTGATAAGTTACATTAAGATTTATAGGGATAAATTTATCAATACACTTAGTAGATATATTTATATATTTGCAATAAAAATATATTATTATAAAATAATAATTCTGATAAATAATAATATGTAGTTAAAACAAGTATATAGCTTTGGATAACATACTGAAATTAAGTTACCTAAATATTTAAAATTTTAAATAGGACGAAAATATGTAATAACGTTATTAAAAGGTTTTTTAAATATGAGCCGTTGATTTTGAAAGTGAGACTACTCCATTTTATGTTATTGCTTTTTTTTGATTAAAAACATTAAATTTTGTTAATTTGTAATAAGATTCAGCTTTGATTATTTTTTTTACAAAATGGAGTTGTCTCACTTTCAAAATCAACGGCTCATATTTTACTTTTGTAATATAACTTACAAATATTTACAAATATTTTTTTTATTACATCCGCAACAAGCATTAATAAATCGATGAGTCAAAAATGCACAATTTTCAGGGAAGGGACTTTTAAATTTAAGATTTATCCTGTAAATTCTGCTATAATATTATTTAAATTTAATTTTCCTGAAAGTGTTTGATTTGCTTGAAAATTGTTGATTTAGTAATTTTTTAGCTTATAAATAAAGGAATTCTAATGCCCATTATATTATGTAAATACGCCATTATCATATGCAACTGTAATTATCAATTTATTTTCGCTTGGACTTGGCTTGTACGAATATACATATTTATGGGTCGCGTAACCAATATTATAAGCCTATCGTGGCGCAAAGAAAAAATGGAATTTTTCATTTCCTGGGTTTGGTAACAAGGCAAAGCGCGGCATTGAGTTTCGCCACTCGGCACGCAATGCCTGAATTCGGCGGAAAGTGGGGAACGGAGTGTCTTAACATTAGGTTCCCTCTGCTTACCCTGCTATATGCGGGATACAGCGTGAAGCTATGTATGTATAACCAATATTACGGATTTTATTTGTGTGACATACCTTCAACAGAATCAAATTTATGTAGTTTTTAAATGTCTTAATTTTATGTTTCGCTCCATGTGGAGTAAACAAGCTTGCTGCGGATGTATGAGTCAGTGTCCAGCACAATGTAACTGAATCACCACCGGCTTTTCACGCGAATTCCAAATTTAAATTATCCCGCCGTCACGTGATTGACATTTTGTTTGTAAAACTTTTTTTAATCGCGATGTCAAGTGAAGTTTTTGATGTTTGGCATATAAATGAGTGTGCCAAAATAACTATACTATAGTAATTTATTATTTTTAATATCATTTTGAAAATGTATTATAATTTATGTTGTCTTTCGTGGACATACGTAACGTCAAATATAAAAATTAAAAAGCGTATTTATATAATTTAATATATTATTGCCAGGATGAAAAATGTTTTGTTTCTGTCTAATGGCTGTGTACGTAATGTGCGTCACAGCGCGGCATCATGGCGTATCCGGCACTTGGCTCGGCGGAAGGCGCTTCAATTTGTTAAATTAAGCGCATTTGCTCGTTGCACAGATTCACTCGTGAGTGGATTATGAAGGATGTCAATGATTTTCGCGCATTGTTCCTTGTGAAGTATCTGTTAGGTACGGGATGGATTAATCGGTTTAAACGGTGCCGTGTGTAATTGCATGAGAACTTGTACAGTCGATGTATTGCACTTATTCTATCACGTGCACTCGATACAAACGTTATTCGATGGTTCTCTCTTTGAATACTACAAGTTTTATGTAACTAACTGAAAATCAATAATAAATATTAAAAATATCTATAAATAAGTGAAATAATGGTCTACCGTTGTCGTCAGTAGCGTCTCTGTGACGCAACTACTGTGCGTACGCGCCTGATTGCGCTGAATTAAGCTTCCGTCGACAGGATAAAAGCCCGGCCTCTAAACAATGTCAATCTGACCGACTATTCCACTCACTCTGTAATTGAATTGATTCACGATATATTTTTTTTGATATTTGATCATAATACAACGTTGTTGTAGTAATGGCTGCATATAATTCCATCAAGGCTTTTAATTAGTAATGTATGTATAGTTTTTCTTTATGAAATAAAATTAATTTCTTTTAAATTATGATTATAATATTAGCTGATAAAATTATATTTTAAATATTTAAAAAATATATAGTAAAAAACCCTTTTGCCATAATACACTAAAAAGTAAAGTTATTACGAATAACTCAAAAACTACTAATCTTAACTGTATTTAAATGAAATCATATTGTAAGCATTAGCTATCATGTAAAAAAAGAATCACCAAAATTGGTTCACCCGTTAAGTTATACGGAAATATACATACAAAAAAATAAAGTCGAATTGAGAAATTCCTCGCTATTTTGAAGCCGGTTAACAAAAGCGCTTAATTTTGCACCACAGAGAATTCTGAGAGGACTTAGTATCAAGACACTCCGTTCGTTTTGCTTCCCATTCCGACATTGCGTGCTAAGTGGCGGAACTCAACGCCGCGATATGTCTTAACCGGAAGGGGAAAATATTATACCTAATATTCATATTATGTATTCTTAAGCGTTATATGATAATTATGGATTCAATTTCTACTCTAAAAAATATACATAAGATAAGACGTTTGATTGATGAAATTAAAAAACTAATGAAATCATAGTAATACGTCCTTTTTTATGAATTTCTCCCGTACATAAAAAGATATCTCGTAAAAGCAATGAAAAAATAAAATAAAAAATACATTTATATTCATACATATATAACATAGCGCTGGAATTCTTCATGTAACAAACTTTTTGAAATATATGCGATTTTCACAATTAAACAGTATTTTGAGTCCTGAATATTGATAATTCGAAAGAATAATAGCTTCTATTTAGGTAAACTATTTCTTAATATTGACCGCAAAAACAAAATTATCCAATTATTAAATATTTTTCAGCAATTTCAAGGTACTTAAACATACGTGATGGTTATTTACGAAAAGTTTCTGGGCGATTTGCGCCCAATCACGCTTCGCCCCCGGCGCCCTCGCTGTCAGCCGCAGCTAAGCAAATAACACCTGTAACCTTGGACTCTGATAAACCCCTCCACTTTGTTCATGCAAAATAATATAGACAAAAACCAAGATATGCTATTTTTAAATTTAAATAAATCTCTGTAATTCAATGGATTTGGATTATCAAGCATGATTCATTTTGTATTGACAATCTTTAAGAATATGAAAATATGAGATAATGAATCATAGACGTTTTTCAAATACGATTTGGTAAAATGCAAATTATAGTTCCGCCATTTTACAGACTGTCTTTATACGTTAGTACGTTGAAAGTTGGAATGATGTGTTCTTACTGTCGATTCCAATGTATTTGTTTAATTTTATATACTTTAATATTATTATAATTTAATATGCAATTACTCGGTATATTTGTACAGTAACGTCCAACTCAGGCATCACAAGTATAGTTTAATGATCCGATTAATCCTCCTTCGTGTGTTTTCCATTCAACATGACATTGGCGATGTTATTTGTGCTGGCACGTTCGAAGCAAACTGATAAATTAGTGTCCTAGTAATTGTAAAATCAGAATAGTAATATCACTGCCTATTATTGAACGAGAACGGAGTGTCTTAACACTAGGTTCTCTGGCTCCCCCTGCTATGTGGGGGATACAGCTTTAAAAAAAGAAACATTTTACTATCAAAAAATAAAAATATTTTGGTGGTTATACAGTTATTAATAATTGCTAAAATATAATAATCTTTATTTGTATAACAAAATACGGATTGTTATAATACATCTTAATTTTTTTTCAAATATATATATTGACATATCTTAAAAATTTCGATGAAACGTTACAATTTTCCCCTTGACTTAACATTTTCGTGACGGTGATGCCTCAAATCCCATTTCGTCTTACATATGTATATACGTGGTAAATACTGTATATTTGTAGCCAGTCGTAAACTATTCATAGTTTAAAGGAAATTTCGTGTTTTTTTAATAGATTCTTTTATCGGAAAGAGATATATGCATTCATAATGTAAAAATAAATATATTCACTAAAAAATATAGTAAACAGTAATAAAAAAAATACAATAATCAAATTAGAAATAAATTTGATTATAGTAAACTTTGCATATAAAATTTTCGTTCCAGGCGTGAATAAGTCGATAAATCGAGAATGAAAGTATTCTAGGCAGGCGTTTTTAAGTGTAAGTTTTATCTTACAGATAAATTCTGATTCAAAGAAATTTAAACACTTTTTTACTCGCAAGTTATTGATTTGCTTTATTTTTTTTTGCTTAGTAATATATTTCCTCTATACAGCAATTTTATATTCCTTCATTAAAAAACCTAGCCAAATTAATTAGTTGAAACTAAAACAGTTTTCACACCACATGTCACTAAAATATTTTTATTTTAAAGCATATGTTGCATTACCTTATTTAAAACATTATGCTAATAGTTATTATTATTTGAATTTAACCCCTACTGTATTATAGGATTCTTTCAACTCCAGCCGCCATCTGTCGTCGAATAGCGGAACTAAATATGGCGAATTTTACTAACGATTTGTATGGCTTATAAATACGGTAGAATAAAACAAAACGTATTCTAATTAACCGCCATTTTTACAACAAAGATTAAGTGTAGAGATTATCTCGTTCTTTTATCTTGTAATACATACACACCTGCCGTTTTAACCGATTTTGAATAACTGCCATTCCATCCATCATGGCATGACAATTTACTGAATCATGGCTGCGAACGACATTTAATTGCAATGTATGTTTGAATAGCATTCAAATATACTTTCTTTTATATATCCTTACTATAAATGTGACTGAAACTACTCAACTGATTATGAAACTTAACTTTGTACATATATTCTTAAAGGTTTTATAAAGGACATAGGATTCGTTTTATTCAAAAAAATATTGTGGCAGACATGACTGTTCGTTAAAAAAATTGAAAATCTAGCTACTTCAAAGCCAGTTAATTTGACATTTACCCTTATACGCACTATACACTATAGTATATAGTATGGACAACCATTAACCACGCAAACGAAGCCGTGGGTAACAGCTACAATAGAATGATTTTCTATATATAAATATTCATAGTATATTTCTTTTAATTTCACGCTGTATCCCGCATATAGCGGAGTAGGCAGAGGGAACCTGAGAATCTAGTGTTAAAATACTCCGTTCTCTTACAACAATTCCGTTCCCCACTTTCCGTTGAATTGAGGCATTTGTGTGCTGAGTGGCGGACCACAACGCCGCGTTTTGCCTTATTCCCAAACCCAGTAAATGAAAAATTACATTTCCTGCAGTGGGAATCGAACCCACAACCTGTCGCGTTTACAGTCGCACGCTTGTGTCTCTGCGCCCCGTCAGGCGTTATAATTTATTCAGCCGAAATTGTTTAATTCGCTTAGAATTTATAGTTAAAATGATTAAGTAAAACAATGTATCATATTTAATTGTCACTTTTCTCATATCTTCTAAACGTAGAGATCAATAGAGCAATCAGGGTTTGCGTGTCATGACCTGCCCCAACGAGCGGCCCACGCATTACGCACATTCTCATTATTACGTTACACACGCTAGAGTAAAATGAGCTTATTAGTGAGATTGTACGCCGGATTTTGTTCCCGCATCCAGTTATTATGTCTAATTTTATTATAATGATTAAAAATGAAAGCGAATATTAAAGTTACGAATATTTTACGCATACAATGCCATTTTAAACATTTTATATAAACAGTTATTTTTCATTTTTCATATGTCTCCTCATATTTATTTCAAAGACAAAAACTAATTTCTGCTTAGAATTCTCATATATTAAAGGCTGTACACCAGAAACTATGTCTGTAGTCTATATCCACAACTACTACGTGCCTTTGGACTTTAGTTAACTACGTCAACTAGGCGTTATAAACGTATTTAAAATAATTGAAAATTTAAATTTTCTTGAATATATTACGCTATGAACGTAAACGTAACATTTTTACACTAGAAATTAGGTGCCCACGTTTTATCTATTCTAATTAAGTTGACGATAACCGGTTATCTACTGAACGCAGCTGCGACGTAACCGTCGTACTTGTTGATGTGATGTAGGCGCTTAATATTCATTAAATCATGTACACCAAAAACTCATCTGACCTCGCAAGGATAATTACAAAACCTGCGATTTGAATGAGAATAGATAGTGAGTTATGGTGCGAAAGAGACGGAAGGAACAAATGTCGTGCGTTCTAACACAAAATAGGAGTAACGAACTAAAACGCCAGGTGTGAACCGATGCCATGTGCTCGGCAACAGAAACTACATTTATTTATACGTATCAGAGTATTCGTTCTATCTAGCGATTCCATGTCGAATCCATAACAACTGACATTTGTGTGGCATTTGTCTTAATTCTACAACTGTTCCTATTAATGCATTCTGTTATATTAAATTTCACTACTTTTACATTAAATTTCATTACTTTTTATATATAGTTTTCAGCTTAATTAATGTCAAATTTATTAAGCCAAATTAATAAATTTTGAATTTTCAAAAACAAATTAATTTTCTTTGAAACCGCGATTCACTAAGAAAATAGAATTTCTTTTTATAAAAAATATAATACGTACAAACCGTGATACCGTAATAACGTTTCGAGCACAATATGAAATACTATTTTTATTCAAATATAGTTTCATTCAATAAAACCAACAGTAAATCTCGTAAAACGTCAACGCCATCTATGACGTAGCATTAGAATCGTTCATAAACCGCCCTCTAACGTCGGATAGCGTAACTATTTACAAATAGCACAGTGTTTCATTAAAATAACAATAGATGGCGCGGTATACCATCTCAATACACTTAGATTCGAACCGAATATGTTCTTCATAATATACTAAAATCACTAATCTGTCGCCATCTAACCCATCCATTGCATGATTGTCTATTAATTTTCCCTTATTTTGTGTTAACGTTCTGTTTATTTTTACTTTATTTTGCTTTATGTTAAGTCTGTGGTGTGTCTTTGTAGCTTATTTTGGCGCCGGACGGGACGTTGCAGACGGTCAAGAGCGAGTCGCGTCGAGGTCGCGGAAGAGGGCGCGCTTCAACGACACCTGTGAGTATTTTCTTACTTTCCTTATTTCTTTTGTTTTATCCCTTCCTTACCATTAAACATGTGTTTGTGACTAATTGTTATTAACACTTTAAACATGAAGCTTTTTGAGCTCTTTGAGCGAAATTTAAACTGTTTTTACGATATGTATGAAACGAAAACGACGATTTCGAATTCCGCGAAAATTAACTGACTTTTACAACTTGTGAAATAATGATTATGTTATATTTTGCTTTAATTAAAGCCCTGTCGTGTCAAAATGAAAATCAATCTTCAGCAGCAGGTGCGGTGCGGTGACGTAACATGTTATTATTTATTCTGCCAATTATATTTATTGCATCATCGGAAATGATAAAGTGGAAATTGACCTAAAAATGTTTTATTTTAAATTTCTTATGTAAATATGGATACTATAATTAGTAATCCATTATTTATGACAAACTTTCTATTACCGTTACAAAATTAGGTTACCAGCTGGATTCAAATGATCGAGGTCGCCAAAGTCGGGCAGTGATAAATCAACAAAAACCGGGTCGCTTTCGCTTTCCGTCCGAATGTAGGAATAAAGTGTAACCCGCGTGTCCGCAGAAACAAACACCATTCACTAATATTAACACCCTGTGCATCACTACGAGTGGGTAGCAAACACAATTCAATGTACACTGCCGCTTTACTACTGATCTTTCAAATCTCAATCAAAGGGAGCGAGATATGAATACAACGCTACAAATAGCATCGTATCGTAGTCCGCCATTTCACAGCCTCCGGCCTGCCACCTGTAGTTCATTCAGTGGCGGATTTTGAATTGCAAATTGTAATTCAATGAGTGAAAATTTTCTCATTGTCAAGCTTTGTGCTCGTGTCACCCTTTCGTTTTTACAGATACAATATTTCTTTACTTATTTTATCGGCCTTTTACTGCTTTTTGCTCTATAATTTATTTCAGTTTTATTGAGTACCTAGTTATAAAATTATATTCAAATACATAAATATAATTGTTAACAATCGAAACTCTAATGTTTCCATTATGATTTCACATAAACAGAAAACGATATGAAATAAAAGGGGTGCCTATACTCGCTGCGTAGTACTTCCAACTCCAATCTACTCTCACAGGGGGAAGGTATAGAGATATGCCGTGTTAATGTACGCTACGTAATGTTACCTTCAGATATGAATGCTACAGTATAATACCTTTCGATTTCTGATTGTGATTCTCTGTTATTAGAATTTACAAGTGTTTAAAAGCGTATAATTATTTTATAAAGCCATAAGAATTATGTCTCTATCTATAGTAAAAAATATTAATGTTTTATAAATATTTAGTTACGTAATAAGAGAATTGTTTTTGTTTCTCAATTAATTTTATTGTCGAATTTTTATTTTCGCTTGTCTCTCGCGTATTATGAATCTAATAGAGATAACCAATTGTAGAGAGTAGTGTTCGCCAGTTTCTAACAATTTTTAAAACATTACATTATATTTATACGGGGAGGGAAAACCTCTAAACGGAAAACTAAGCGGACGAAGGAATGCCAAATATGACACAATTAAAGTTTATATAGACACGACGCGCAGAAAACCTATCTGTTTTCAAATAAAACCTTAGAAATATTTTAAATTAATACATTAAATATCAAGTATTCTAAATAATTATTTTATAAAGTAACATACCTAAGGTAATAAAAACACTTGTCAATATGTCTACCATAAATTTAAAAGTAAATTTTTTTCCAAGCGGAAATTGAACGCACACCCATCACATATATTGTCGGACACTTAACATTCACAACTGTCTTCTGTTCATAAATATCCTAAAAAAAAAGTTAATAATTAAGACTCTATATATAGAAATAATATGAAAACATGAATTTCTTCAGACAGCTATAAATAAAATGATTACAAGCAGACTATCAGCTAATGTATTTTCAATCATACAATTTAGAAAAAGGAAGTACGTTGATATCTAAAAGATGATGTATTGCCAGTTTGTGTACAGTGTAGTCTTGTTACAGATGTTTTTTTATTATCGATATTAAATATATTTTAAAAAATTAAACCTATTTAGTATTTAGGTAATAAAGCAAAGCGCGGCGTTAAGTTCCGCCACTCTACACGCAATGCCTCAATTTGGTGGAAAGTGGGTAACGGAATTGTTGAAAGAGACTGGAGTGTCTTAACACTGGGTTCTCTGTTTCCCTCTGCCTACCCTGCTATGTGCGGGATACAGCGTGAAGCTAAAAAAAACAAAATATTTTATATTAATCTATATGTTCATAATATTTAAAATTGCTGATATTTTTTCAATTATAATCGTAACTCAATAGGAATATCTATTTTGTACGTTTAAAGGTACAAAAATCCCGTAAATGTACAAAAGGTACAAAATAAGATAACCTATTTTATATCTTTAAGGGATAATAACAAAGATAATTGAAATTATCATAAAATAAACTACTTAAGCAATGAACGGAGTGTGTCACGACACTCCGTTCATTGCTAGACTACTAATTACAATTTTATCTTAATACTTTATATGAACCTTACTCTGTCGATGCTCAGCATACCGGATACAAGTGAATAGTAATGCTTGTAGCCGAAGTTTAAATTAAATTTTGTTCCTAAAACTATCTATTTTAATAATATCTTACGGTCGTTTCCTCTATATTTCGATTATTTTACAATATTACCTTAAATAGGGAATTGAAATAATGTAAAATGGTACGTAAGTTTAGTCTTTCTTCGTAATGAGAAAACGACACGTATGACAAATTTGACCATTTTCCACGTTTCTCGAAATATTGTTCCTCTTTCTATCTTAATTATAAGCTCAATATGTGCTATCTCGACCTGCATAATCCAAGAATTCAAAGAAATTATGGAAAATACCGATATAGTTAAATATTATGCTAATTTATAAGTAATAATAATCAAAATTTTATCAGAATAACCGATTTTGAATAAAATACACAAAAAAGTAAAATTATTACGAATAACTCAAAAACTACTCATCAGATCTTAATTAAATTTAAATAAGACATCAAAATAGCGTCACCCAGAAAAAAAATGTTTTTTTTTGAAGTCGGTTAAAAATACAGATAATTAAAATATTAAATATTTTCTAAACGAAATTTTGTGATTGTTTCACAAATGTTGCCATTCACGAAACATAGTGAATACTCATATATTTTCTATAAATATAATTTTTTTTTTTTTATCGTTTACACATTAAAGGAAAGAAGCTGAAAACTTTGTCAGACAGTTCTATATTCAACCTATTTTTGTATTTATTTCAATTCGTCTGGCGTAGTAGTTAAGGCATAGAAGTTGATTTCGAATATTATAAATAACGATTTTCATTTTTAATGACTATATTAAACCTTGTGCTTCTGATGTGGTCCCATGTAAATTAAATTAAGATCTGACAAGTGGTTTATGAGTTATTCGTAATAATTTTACTTACTTTATTTGAAATCGGTTTTCTTTTTTGATAAAATTTTAATTATAGATTTTCTATAAATGTTAGGCACTAATCACCATAACGGTTCTACAATATTTATGCCATGGTCTTTTTTGAGGGCCAGCGTTTCACTGAGATTGCGATAGTTATAGGTTTTATTTCAGCTTGTGGTCAATCAATGATCATATTTAATTTATTTTTATTTATACGCTCTGGTATTTAACGCCTGTCGTGGCGCAGAGGGACAAGCGCACGACTGTAAACGCGACAGGTTGTGGGTTCGATTCCCATTCCAGAAAATTAAATTTTTCATTTCCTGGGTTTGGTAACAAGGCAAAGCGCGGCGTTGAGTTCCGCCACACAGAATGCAATGCCTCAATTCGGTGGAAAGTAAGGAACGGAGTGTCTTAACACTAGGTTCTCTCTGCCTACCCTGCTATATGCGGGATACAGAGTGAAGCTATGTATGTATGGTGGTGGTGTGATCGCTGTAAAAACCTAAAGACATATCGGTTTGTTGTGTATTTTTCGCCCAAATGGAAACATAGCGTGTAGATTGCAAAACTCAATATCACTGTCTCTAATCGAACAATCTACTCACAAAACTATTTGAGATTTGTACCAACAACTATCTAACTGCGCTACAATTGTCAAACTGAAAATAAAATGAAATGTAGTATGAACAAATTAAAGTATAGGCGCGGCGTTGAGTTCCGCCACTTGACATGCAATGTCTTGAATTTAGACAGAAAGCGGCGAACGAGTGTCTTGACATTAAGTTCACTCTGATTACCATGTATACGGGATATAGCGTAAACCTGCTTTTTACGTAGCATTATTAACTGGTAACAAGGCAAAAAAAACAAGGAAATTATTGAGAACGGAATGTCTTAACACTACGTTCTCAGGTTCCTTCTGCCTACCCTGCTATGTGCAGGATACGTGCGTGAAGCTAAAAAAAATATTACTTGACCCGTGAAGAGTATATTTTAAAAAGTATATGTGGAACACATGATAGTGTGCTTTATATTTTTTTATTAATTCCTGTATTTTTAATGCTATATGACAAATTAATGACTTTCTTCACTTCTTTTTCATATATACTGTGACAAATTTCATACTAATCCGTCTGAATTATTTAATAAAAAAGAATCTACAGTCTTTCCTTCATGTATTATTAATATTAAAATTATCCTCTCACTTCATTGCAATATCGTAATTGTTAACTAAAGAATGAATCAAAAACCAAACTGAAAATCTTTTATTTAAGTACAAAAGGCAAATTAGAACTCTCAAGAACTTCAGTTCTAGGTCTGTAATGTAATGAAAATACAACCTCTTAGATATTCTTAGGCACTCGCTTAAATACAGTGAAACTGTTTTCTTTCAATCATCTAAGTACGTTTGAAAAATGAACGTTTCTCACTTTCTTGCAATTTTCGTAATTTGACGAATTGTTTATTTTTTTATTTGTAGACATATTATTAATTTATTTACAAAAAAAACTACTGAACTTATTTTCAAGGAACTATAAGTGTCAATTATTATATTATATATTTTTTTAGCTGATGCTATTTTAAATTTACTTAAGAACTATTAAGGAAAGTTTAATTTTTTGCAACATTGTGTAAATGTATCCCATATATTACGTAATAGATGTGACAAATACTATTAAGAATACACACATTAAAGCTTAAAATGCAAGCTTTCAAAACTACACAAGCGAAACTAATACAAATTCTAATCTGAAGTTCAATTCGGAAATAAATTGAAATCCGACATAATGAAGACGGTGCGCATAAAGCCTGCAGACGTAGGTACTAATTTCGCGGAGGCCATCTTGCGGTTGCCATGGCAACGAGACTGCGCCCCCTCCCCCCGGGGGCCCACACCCCTCCCCCCTCGGTGCACTCTAAAAGCTAGACTATGTCTAGGTACGTTGAGATGGTTCGCCTGATTAGCCAATTCGGACGCCACCCACCGATGCATTTTTAATCACTTTTCGTTTCACTTTCCTTTGATGTCTATTACTTTTAAAAATTATACATTAAATCTAAACATTTGTTTTTCTTTATATCTTAAAAGTTACTGAAGAAAATTAAATTTGCCGCCTTATCGGATATTTTGTGGATAGGATTTTTATCTATTCACATCTATATATACATGTATATGTGGGAGTTAAGCTTAAAAGACCGATTCTTTTAAGCTCAGTATAAAAATATATTATTGATTATTGAGTTTGAATATTAATAAAATAATGTACGGAAATGTTGCTTATAATAAATGAATAATATAAATCTATACTATCTGTTATAAAAAAGAAAAAAACCTCTGTACTTAATTACAGTAAAAAAAAAGTAATACATATTACTTTCTTATGACGACCAAAACTTTTTTAATTAAAATATTTTTCAAGCAATTACAAAGGCAAAGGAATGTGGAAATTTTGAAAGTGGCGCATCTACAATATATTTTCAATATGTCGTCCCTCTCCGTTAGATCGTGAAGCAAAAATCGCCACTAAAGGCCACCTCCGAATTATAAACCCGGACGAAATTTGCACAGAACACTTTGTAATTGCAAATTTCGTTGTCTTACGCATGCGCCGCACGCCGATCAATACACAAACATTTTATTATTATTTTTTATAGAAAATACATTTTACCCGCCAAAATATAAAAAGTGTGTCTACGGAATTTAATAAGCGAAATAAGATATTTTTATTAAAGCTAAGATTTTTGGAATTTCCGTTTAATTTGTGTTCGTGCGGAAGGTGGGGGCGAGGGAGGTCACGACGCCCGCCGCTATTGGATAGTTACTCTAAACTATTGCCTGAAAGTTTCATTAATGCATTCTATTGCCTCGTTATGCATTTTCGGTGTCCCTTTGCCATTTCAATAGTGTTCTAACTTTGAAATAGTGGTATTGTTTTGGTTATAATTTAATTTAAACTTTATTAATTTATAGCTCTTTCGCGGTACTCAAATATATTATTCGATTCATTAATTATAACAGTTGAACAAAGTATTTGATGATAACCTAATACAAGAGAATTTGCAAGAATTTCGCTTCGTTATCTTTAAATTTTATTAAACTATAGACCTTATTATATATATTTCGTTTTCTATACTATAATTTGATCTGTTGAAATCAATACATATGAATATTACGATCTTTTTTATAAATATTTTTAGTGAATAAAGCTTGTTAGAAATTTAAACATAAAATTTTAAGTTAAATATGAACATATTAAAAATGAATTTGTGAATATAAAAAAAGCTCACATCGCACTTCTGGAATTTTGCACAGTAAAGCTTAATTTCCGGATATTTGAAAATTTCATAACTTTTCAAACGGCTGTTACGAAGAGACGTTAAATATTTTATTCGCAGTCGAAATTGCTCTTTTGATTACAGAAACAAACGGCTACGGGAAGGTTCTCAATTGATTTCGTAAATATATAATATTCTTACGTACTAAATTTTTTCAAACTCACGTTGTAATATAAATTTTTCTTATAAAACTTTCATGATTTTCGGCCTTTATTTATTTTTTAAACGTAAAGTTCGTTCATATATAAAATTGAATTGTTCTCGTTAGTCTATTTTTAGCAACACCGTTTTATAAAATTATGGGTAACAGTCCCTTTTTACTTTTTTTTGGATTTGAATACTTTGACGCTTAATACATTGAGTTCAATAAATATTAAGTCGCTGTCTTATTATACATTATTTTTTAATGTTATTCTCTAGATATTCTAGTTTTAAATCTTGACGTACCTCCCACACTTTGTGCTTCACATAGGTAGGATGTTTACGTCACTTCACGCTACACTAACTCTCATATACGTTGCTACCTTTAATAATAATTAAATAGAAAATAATATATAATAAATGTGTTTTTGTCAACATTTATAGTGTTTCAAAAAAAGATACTCAAAAACAATTTACATCAAGTTAAAATACAGCAGATATAAAACCTTTTCCGTGCAGAGTTCCGTTAGTCAATTAAGTCAAGGCTGGCAACATTCGGAACTCAAAAAAAGTACTTAAAACAATGCCCTATTGTAACCCGTCTGGCACGCACACGTGCATACAAACACACACATTGCAAACATTTTCTGCATTCTACATACAGGCCATGTAGGTTTCGGCAAATAGCCTTTATTTTCAAGGGGACAGGGCTTATATTTTATATTTGTCTATGGCACTAACGAGCCAATATGCTGATGTGAACGTCTGCTGCTAAGAATGCCTTGTAGTCCTTTGTACAAGCATATGAAAACGGGTGTTTGAATCGGAAAAATCCGATAGAACACGCTATTACACAGTGCACTCGTGTAGTGGACGGTATTCAAAGAAATCAGTTAAGCGATGTCTCTAAATTACGCTTATACTATAAGTTTAAGCTGCTTTGAGTATTTAAAAGTACTTTTATCATACGAACTGGACATTTAAAGTTTTTTTCTCAATAAATTAATTTGCATATTGCGGTATAAACAAGAAGCCTAGTGTCATGCACCTCTTCATCTTAGCATAAAGTATAAGGTTTAAAAAAAAAACCAACCTCTTTGAAAAAATAACTATAATATAAATATGCATATTCTGTCGTATGAGATTTAATTCTCGAATGTGCTCCAACTGTAAGCAAATAACGTCAAAGAGGTTTTTACTCCAAACACAATTACTTTACTTTATAATAAAATAAATAACACAAGTACATTTCAATGTTATTTTCTAAAATAAACATACAATCTTATTTCGATAAACATTTAAAATAAATACAGCTAGGTTATCTGCAATCCGGTAACCCACTGAATGTCACGCAGCGGGATTTGCGGCGTCCCGCGAAACAAGCCCCGGGAGAAAACGATTGCTCAACAAGTGAAAATAAGTAAAAAATGTATTATAATTGTATTATTATGAGTTACTGTGGTTTTTTAAATGTTAAGTGATTACGTAGAAGTTATCGTATATATAGTTATCGTAGACAAAATTCTTATTGGAATTCCTGATGTACGTAGGGATTTAATATAATTTATAAAATTTTAAAACCGAATACAGTCTAGAGATATATTGCGAGATTCATAAAATATATGTTTATGTTCAAATTCAAACACTACAATATGCCATATAACGAACAGAACTAATCGAACTACTGTGTGAGGCACTTGGTTGGAGAGGCCATCGTGGCGCAGCGGAACAACGTCTAACTGTAAACGCGATTAGTTATAGGTTCGATTCCCTCTCGGAGAAAATGATAATTAATAATTTTCGGTTTTCTTCTGTAGATTTAACGCGGCGTTGAGTTCTGCCACTTTACCTAGTATGACTCAAACTCTGGTGGAAAGTGGAAGACACTCCGTTTTTGACATTGACACTAGGTTCTAAAAAAGTGTATACATAGCCAGTTAAAAAAGTACGTTTATCTTTTCATTTTAAAAGAAAATAAATCAACATAAACGCTAACACTCCAGAAACCCAGTATTTCAAAGCAATCCTATAATTTGTTCAGAAGCAACAAGTGAATCGACTTCTGAACTCGACACTAATAAGACACTGTGACAAACACCACACCGTTTAGCTGTACCCTCACGCCCAACGGGATCATGACAAGTGGGGTCGGATCGTCGGATATCCGGCGATAACATGGCGCTATCGACTTTACAGCTTTTCTTTACAATAGCAAAAGATAACAAATAAAATAAATTTATTAAATATAAGGTTTTAAAGATAGATAATAATGTTAAAATATAGATATATTTTAATTATTTTAAATAAAAAAGCCAGATTAGAAATCTGGCAACTATAATACGATTATGAAATCTAATTTCTATAATATTATAATATGTGATTATTTTATTTTAAATAAATATTTTTTTCGTTTATCAATATGAAACTTAATTTTTATTTTATTTATTTTTTATTCTCATAAAAATATAAAGAGGCACAGGCGTGAAGCCAAACAGCCCTGCGATATGATCTGTGACAACGCAATCGCGGTCGCAGCGTGAAAGAATCCGAGCAACAAGTACCGTAAATCCTCTCCCGATAACGAATAGTGTGTTATTTCAAACTGTATCCGAAATGAAATCTAGGAATCTATTGAATGAAAAAATAAATACAAAAATTGTGTTTTGTACACTTAAATGTTTTAATTAACGCTTTCCATAATAAATTTGTTATATTGGTATATTTAGTGGTCAATGTAGTCTAGTGGTAGATTAGTAAGCCTAAATTTATTGTTAAATGTTGTTTTTTATTTGAGGTCATCGTAGTGCAGTAGGACAGCGTTTAATTGTAATAGTGATTTGTTGTGGGTTCGATGCCCACTCGGCGGAATGCAGATTTAAATTATTTTTATTTTTTTCTCGCTTTAGTAAGGCGAAGTGCGGTGCTTTACACCAATACACACAAAGTATTGGATTCGGGCCGAAAAAGAAAACCGAAGTGTCCTAACACTACATTCTTTCTGACTCTGATCACTATAATATAAGTTCTGTTTATCATTGTGAATGAAGATATATATTATTATTTACTAAATGTTGTATAAAAGTCATACATAATTTTTATAACGAAAATACAACTAAGCATATTTTAAGTTTCGATTAAATCAGTATTCATAGATGAATTAATTAATTTATTTATTTATTAATGTTCCAATTTAAATAAAAGGGTGTAAAGCTACTCTATTTACACGATTAAATTCTAAAATCTCAAAGACATATCGAAGTAAATATCGTTTACGTGTTCAGTGCACATTTGTACGGTTAAAGAGCCAAGCGTATATCACGTTCGGGGGTGACACCACATTGTTGCAGTGAAAGAATCTGTGCAACAAGTGCAATAAATCCTCCTCCTGTAACAGTTAGTGCGTTGACAACGTGCGTGCTTGAAATAAAAACTGATTTTCAACTACGAATTGAATAAAATAAATACTGGCTACACACATTTTATTTTAAAATTTTGCTTAAAATCCAAAAGCTTTTGCTTTTAAATATGTTTATTTACTTATTTATTTAGATTTGCTAGTGGTTATTACATACAAAATTTATATCACTTACATTTTTTTTTTAACTTCACGCTGTGTCCCGCACATAGCGGGGCAGGCAGAGGGAACCAGAGAACCTAGTGTTAAGACACTCCATTCTCTTTCAACATTTCCGTTCCCCACTTTCCGCCAAATACATAAAACAAACCTACATAAAATTGATTGTGTAAATGCATAACCATTTGAAAGCAAACACGACATGCTTTGATGTGTTCGATTTCATAATAATATTATCTTAAAAATTATATATAAAATAAAAATACAATGAGGAGCTAAGCTTAATGTTTGTTTGGAATCGACAAAAGAATGTAACAAAAAAATTAGCCGTTAGTGCGTCTAGTATTAAATGTATGTATATAAATATTGTTTGGAGCTTTTTCCTCATTTATTCTCATATATTTATACTCGGATTATTTCTTTTTCTTATCTTATCATAGTTCCCTATTGTAATATTCAGATTTCTATTAACCTAAAATAAAATAACATTATTTATATCGATTATTAATAAATATTTTTTTACAATATTTCTATATTTATGAAATATAGATCGTATTTAATTACATTTTTTGTTCTCGAACCTTCGACCTTTGCAGTACACTGCACGTATTCTATAGTTTGTATATAACAACTATTATAATCAATTTATAACGGATAAATTCGAATAACATTACTTGGCTTAATAGGTCTAATAATCTTTAAAAACGATTTTCTTAATAAATTATAGTATGAAAGATAATCATTCAATATTATAAGGAGTGGATCTTATATATAACGATTTCAATTTGACGTGAATAGAGCGACCGCAAACTTACTAGCTTACGTAAACCTTTGGTAAGTGAAAAGCTTTTTTTAAACTTTGCTGTCTTAGTACAAATATGAAAAGTGGATTTTTTTTTTTTTTTTTTTTTATGGATAACGGATGGCAAACGAGCAGAAGGACCACCTGATGGTAAGTGGATACCTTCGCCCATGAACATCTACAACACCAGAGATGTTGCAGATGCGTTGCCAACCTAGAGGATACAGATGGAAAGGGAGGATAATGTAGTAGTCCGCTATCGGAACCACCACATTTTGGGGAAAGGATGGGTGGGAAAGGGGAAAACCTGGCTTACATGCCATCGAACCGGAACACATCATAAGATATTTGGCGGTTCGTCTTTGACATGATAGTGGTCGCGAGCCAGTCGGAGGACGAACCTCCTACCACCAAACAAAGTGAAAAGCTTTTTTAAACTGCTGTTTGAGTACAAATATGAAAAGTGGATACACGTTATTGTGTCTTTTGTATTTCATTTATAGATTAAAATTTATAAAATTTATTCAATTTAATTTGTTATTTATTCTGTTATATTTATTTGTTTTTTTTTATTTAATTAGAATTCCTAAATATGATAATTTTACAGAAATATATAAGACAGATGTTTATATGCACATTGCATATGCATTGTGTTTTTGCTGTAATAAAATTAATTCCTTAAAAGTGTAAAGCAAAGTACTTTGTGACCAAATTACCATGTAAACAAAAATAACCATAGCATTGCTGAAAGATAATAAAATATACATAATGTATAACCGCATACATTATTCATAGACGATGTCAATTTCCAGAAAGTTCTCCGGCAACATTTACATATTATCTAGTTCAAGAAAAAACTTAAGTTTAATTTAAATATGCCATGTGAACTTGTAAAAAGTTTATTTAAATAGAAAATATGACTTTAAAATGAAGTAATATGATATGGAGTTTTGCTTCGAAGGTAACATTTTCTTGTTTTGATAGGTTTAACAAAATGGCCACTAATATAAACGTTTGATATTCAATTCAGTACTTACTTACTTAACTTCAAGTCTTGTCCCTAGCGGGGTAGACAGAGAGAACGGAGCGACAAACGCTACGGTCCCTGCATACCTCTTTCGCCTCTATCACAGTCCTTAACCTCTTCATGCATGCCCTCCGGGGGATCCTCATCCTTTTGACGTGACCTTCCTCCAGTATCATTGATACTGTGTTCTTGAAGCTCAACCGAGGTCTCTCCTTACCTCTTTTGCCATTCACCTATGCTTCATATATCTTTCTCACCATTCTTTCATCACTCATCCTTTCGACGTGCCCAAATCACCTGATCACGTTCTTCTTCATTCTTACCATAATATTCTCGCTTATTCAATTCAGTGCAGTCACATATTGATAAAAATACAAAAAGCAATAAAAAATGACTTCCTTCTTAGTTTTTGATTAGTTTTATATTTCATGTACATACAGTATACCACAAAGCTTTGTACGATGTAACATGCATGCTTAATCTAATAAGGGCGCGTAAGGGCGGGGTGTACGGTAAGAGGCTTACCCGACGACTTTTAATATATCGCGGATTACTCGTCAGAGCTCTAAAATCTGCTTTATAGCGAGATTATACTTCCACGTAGCTTTCCTATACGTTTATAGCCAAATCAATATTTATAGTACGAAATTTGCGTATCGGTTATTCAGCTCATAAAAGTCTAAGAAAAGACAAGTAAAGACAAGGTACAAAAATTTACGGCCACCTCGATTTCATTATTATATTGATTTCCATATTATTACTAACATTTCAATTAAGAACTAAAAAGAATAACTTTGTCTACTCAGTAGTGTATTTATCATACAAATTTAAAAATACTATGTCCCCGTAAATGTGTCAATAATGCATTGCGTAGTGACGTATATGTCATTTTATATAAACATGAATGTCAAACCATGGTAGTGTGTGTAACATTTATTTTATTGATTTAATATACTTTTATACATTATTTAAGAAAAATATTAGCATTCTGCACTCCTTCTCTATATAAATTATAAGTGTGCCAAGTTTTATGCTCCTCCGTTTGCGTAATTTTTTTCGTAAAAAGGGATCCAAAGCTTTTGCTTCACGTATTAATAATAGATATACGAAGAAGAACCAAAAAACTAAAAGAACAGCCTATACACAAAAACAATATTATTAACTTACGAAAAGTCATATTATTACTACAAAAAATGTATTCTACAGGAGTTTCTAAGGTATTTGCCTTGTTTTAGGCGTATAGCTTTTTCCTTGAGCGTTGAATTTAATTTACTGTAGAAATTGCTATCCCGAGGCATAGCGGCGGTGCAGTAAATTGAATTTAGCCGATAAAACTTCCATAAATACAAATTATGAGAAGCTTAGAATCAAATAAGATATTTTAAAGACTCTTTGTTTACTTCTTTGAAGTTAAAAATTAGATATTTATATTACTTCCTAACTATTTGTCTTAGTATTCTTATAAAATTTGCTAATATATACTATAAAAAATCGTACCGCATTTATGTAGTTACTCACTACATATAAAAAGCAATAATATAACTTAACGTATTTTAAGCAAAGCTGTATCCCACATATAGCAGGGAAGGTAGAGGGAACCTGAGAACCTAGTGTTAAGACACTCCGTTCTCTTTTAACATTTCCGTTCCCCACTTTCCGCCGAACTGAGGCTTTTTTCGCTACTAGAGTGGTTATTTCATACTCATTTTCTTAAAAAGACCATTTTATTTAAATATTTAAAAAAAGTATTTATCATTCCAACTATGAAATGCGACATAAGTAATAACTGACAATTTTTCGTCATACATTTAGACTTAAGTAAACTTGACTTTATCGATTTTAATGTTAAATATACAAAGTACTCGTTCCGATAAGTTACGTAAGAGCTCTACAAGCTCTAAAATTTGTACTGTCGTTTCATTTTGTTAAGAAGTATACCATGATAGGTTGCGTGACTTTTGATAAAAATTCTACTAGTAAAAATATTGTTGTTAAGCGAGTAAGGCATATATTTCTATATATTTTTTTAGCTTCACGCTGTATCTTGAATATAGCAGGGTAGACAGGAAACCTGAGAACCTAGTGTTAAGACACTCTGTTCTCTTAAGATTTCCATTACCCACTTTCAGCCGGATTGAAGCATTGCGTGCTGAGTAGCGGAACTCAACGCCGCGCTTTGAGCATATAATACTAGATTATAATCATATTATTTGAAAGAAAGGTGAGACACAATTACACTTAATACATACATATTAATTTGTTTGCCTAAATATTACCCCAATGTAAAATTTGAACCGACACCTTAACCTATGATAAATAATCCTAGCTGAAAACAATTTCCTGTTTTAAATTAAATAAGCAATAATAGACGATATCAATTACGTTTACTTAGAAGTTTGGGATGTAGAAACTCCATATTGTATATGCTAAAGCTTTAATATTTGTAATGTTAGCTACATACTTATAAAATCATAATGCAATATTATAATCTGATATATTTTTGTATAAAATCAATAATCAAAAATCAAAATAATTTTAAAAATAAGCTATTACAAGCACTTTTGAATCGTCAATTTACAAAAAGATGTCAGTAGTGTCAGTCCTAAAGGAAGCTACCACAGGCTCAGAAGGCAGTTCTGCTGAGAAGAGCCCGCAAGAATCTCAACAGTTGCTCTTTTCAAATAGCATTTTACAATAAATTCACAACAACGATAAGCCTCCCGAGCGAGTATGTCAAGACACTCCGTTAGCCGTTGAGTTCTGCCTCTGCTTCGAATTCCAGCGGAAAGTGGTGAACCCAGTGTATATTTATATGTATTTATTATGTGTACATATTAATGCTTTTAGAATCAATAATAACATTCATAAATTCGAGATAAATCAACCTTGAACCGCGCTTGAACCAACAATTATCGACACTCGTAAATCACTAAAAGATATTTTAATTAAACATCCTCTATATATCAGATGACGGGGGGGTGAGGCGCGGGGTATGGAGGGGGAAGGGGGGCGGAATTAATTTAATTTTAACTTGATAATATATCACCCAGCGTCTTCGCTAATAATGGAATTATGTTTGTTCTTCCAGAATCCATTTGCATTCTTATTAGACTTGTTATGAGGATCGATTAATACGAGTATGTAGGAAATTGAATATACCGATAATATATCACATGTACTTGAAGTTTTACCTTTCATTTTTATATTATTGACTATGATAATGTAACTATTACACAATTCTTAAAACAAGCGTCCCCGTTGACGCGTTAACAACGCGTTATCTTTAGTAATTTACATGTAACTTTATATAAGCATGGATGTCAAACCATGGTAGTGTATGTAACATTTATTTTGTTAATTTAATATACTTTTTATGCACTAATTTAAAAAAATGTTACCATTCTGCACTCCTTCAATATATAAGCTATAAGTGTGCCAAGTTTCATGCTCCTTCGTCCGAGTAAGTTTCGTAAAAAGAGATCCAAAGTTTTTGCATCGCGTATTTATATATAGATAACATAAATTACACTATTGACCCAAAATATTCTTTAAAAACTTCTAAGCAAATTTTGATTACAATATTATTTATTTTCCTGACCAATTTGTAATATGCGTGATATTTTACAGTCTAATTTAATTCTAATGTATTTTCGAAGTGATGGGCAGTCAGTAACGCCAGGTATTCCATTCAAGCGACCAGACAATTCAGGCTCCCTAGATTGCTATTCTAGACCCCACCTTCTCCCTACACCCTGGGAGGAACGTCTACCCCTCTTCCCTCGTATAGCGCTTAATTTCCGTTACGTATGGTCATTAATTTGTAAAATGATACGTTAGATAATTAAATTTGTGTATTACTGTCGGAATATAATGATTAAAATTATTAATGAGTATCTATACTTATGCAAATATTTTTATAAGAAATCATTTTTAACTTAGTTTATTTCTTATTTACTATTAGGAAAAGTATTTCATGTTAAAATATTTTTTTAATAAAATATTGAAAAAAGTGTTACTTTGTATTCTGCTTACATTTTTTTCTTAAAAGTAACAAAAAAAATTGATTTCTTTAATAATTAACATCTATAAGAGCTATCCTATAAAATAAGGCAAGGAAACTCTAACATTTAGATAAAAGCAAGACCTTGACTTTTACATTTTAAAGTCTATTAAAACCGAGAGCTTTTGATGTCCCAAATCGCAACAAAAAGGCGAGAAGTTGTTTATCTGTGTAAGTTTGGCGCCCTTTTTACCCACGCCCGAGGAATGGTGGATTGCTGTCACCGCGCAGTGCTACCAACTTTTAATTACGAGCATTGTGTAGAAGTTTAACTCAACGACAAAAGACTTTTTCTAATGAAACTTGGAACTCGTTACTTCCTAAGCGCTTGCCCGGTCTGGCTATTTTTATAAACAAAATTTAAATAAGGTTTCTACAGTTTCTTTATAATTTTTGAAGTGTTTAAGCGCATATTCTCGAACGCAAATTGAGCTCGTTCGTGGTGTTTACACAGAAAACTGAGACACGGTCCTGCATAAATTGCAGAGCTCTACATAATTAAAAATCAACATTTACCTTCTATTCAATTTCTCCGTTCCCTTATATATAGATGTTATGCTCTATTGTAACTAATATTTAGATATAATACCTGTTTTCATCGAACAACTTAAAAAGTAATGTAATATCGTACAAATAGATCAAATAACGCATAAAATTTATATTGTGAAGCGGTCGATGATGGTATACAATTTGAGTAATTGCAGTAATCGCCAGTAATCATCTATAATCATAGGTCGAGCATGTTTATTCAATATGTTACCGGTCGCAAGATCGACAATATGGCGGGCCGCGGATTAAATATTGAAATGCAAAGTGGACTTTCCAATAAAAATGCCATGCTAAAAGTATATTGAGTCGTAAATAAAGAAATATCTAATAGGTAACATGACATGAAATAAAAAGAATACACAGTAAGTTATTTTTAAATTACTTTAGTGTTTACAATAGGTGATGATTTGCTTAAACATATTTTGTTCTATATGAAATATAAAAATAAACTAAGACATTGTTCAATTACGGGGAATAAACATTATTTCCAAGCGATAAAGTGGAAAGTTCTAACTTTAACAAATCTATTTGAAGCAGAAGAAACTGGCAAAGCAATAAAAGCGAAATAATAGTTATGGAAATAGTCTTTCATTTTCCACGAAAGAAAACTCCGCGAAACTACCGACAATATGAATGAAACTATAATATTAGAAAAGTTTCGTCCCGGGAAATGAGAAAACGCTGTACGAACTCGTTCGTCTAATACACGTAGTTATAAACTTGTTCAATATAATATCGAGTGGTGCGCCCTCTCGCTCGCACCCGCTCTCTCCAACTGCCCTCATTTAATTGCATATTCAGCTGAATAATGCAACCACGACTGTCTATAGCCGCACTTGACAAAACCACAACCAACAATAATATTACATTTTTAGTTATACATAAATCTTCCAACCAAATTTTAGCGAAACATGTTTCTTGCCCTTGGAATAAAAATAGCCCGATTTACAAAAGAAATGACTTATATTTTTTTAGCTGGTAACATTTTCCTTTGTAGATCGTATCGTCAAGACTATATTTTTTAACCACTAAGATATCGATAACGTCATATGTGATAGATTATTACAAATCGATTAATCATTTAGAAAATTCGACAACGATATCGAAGCTTGATGCAGATAAAATTATGTATATGAGCTTCATGTGCATAAATTCATAGGACCGGGTGAAACGCTTAGTAGAGTCCGCGATTGTTATGATAATATGGACTGCAATAGACGGGGAGCTATGAAATATCGGCCTCTTTTGCATAAGCACCGCGTAGACCGGAACGCGTCTACGACCGCTACGGTCCACGGCCGGAACTCGTAGCTCGTTAATTGTTCATTAAATCACTTCACTTATAATCTTTTAGAGCTAATAATTAGCTTAATAATAAAGATCAAAATCAGCTTTGTTATGTCTTCAAGCGATAGTTATAAATAATTTGATATCATATACTCGTATTTAGATAAGCGAAATGTTATATTTGTTGTCTTCTTGTAATCGAGCACTGTTTATTTTCTTTGTCTTATGCAAAAGAAATACTCTCCTTAGGCAGCCTTTATAATGGCTAGTTCCATCTGTATTATGGAAGTAGACTGAAAAAATTCTTAAAAATACGTACTCAAATTATTCTACTAATATCCGTCCTTACGAACTTTCGTATTATATATGCGAAAGTTCGTAAGGTTTGTAATGTAATGTTTGTTACTTCTCTACACAAAAAGTACTGAACAAATGTAGTTGAAACATAAATAATATAAAATCTACAATGTATAAAGGTTTTAGTCTTTATTAGCACGCCACGCGGACGTAGACGTAAGAAGAAACTAGTAAGGAGGTATCAATAAAGACTCTTTAACAGCTCCATATTTAACATTTTTCCCGTGGAGTGTAAATAAGTAAAAATGTTTTCATTAAGCACGTCTATGGTAAAATATAATAATGATAATATACAACACAAGCATCGTAAACAATATTACTTCAGGTAACTTATCGTAAAATATTGAGGGAAGAAAATACATTCATCATGTAGAGATGCGCGATAATTAACATGTTCGAGCGCTATCTGATATGGAACTTCTACGGAAATATCACGAGAAAACCTTAATATTATGAAACGTTATATTATTACGTTTGTAACTGAATTTCACGTAAATTATTTTATACGCTTGGATGGTGTCCAATTTAACACTTAAAGGTTTTTGATTCGTTATAAATTTACTTATAATATAATTTGCTTAAAAAATAGCTTCACGCTTTTTCTCGCATAATAAGATAGGTCTGTCGTGGCGTACAGGCACAAGCGTGCGACTGTAAACGCGACAGGCTATTGGTTCGATTCCCACTCCAGGAAATGGAATTTTTCATTTCCTGGGTTTGGTAACAAGGCAAAGCCCGGCGTTAAGGCCTTCCGTTCTCTACTTTCCGCTGAATTGTAGCATTACGTGAGTGGCGGAACTCAACGCCGCGCTTTGCCTTGATACCCAACCCAGGAAATGACGATAATAAACTTTTACATTTCCTGGAGTGGGAATCGAACCCACAACCTGTCGCGTTTACAGTCGAACGCTTGTGCCTCTGCAACACGACAGGCGTCAAATACGCTTATAATTATAAAAAAGGATTAAAATGCACAAATGTTAAGAAATAAGCGACTAAAGTCATGTCATTAACATTTAACGTCTTGTGGTGGCAACAACAGATTAAAACTTTTAATTAAAAACACACGCTTTGGTAGTATTCGGTTATTAACTTTGTTTATTAAAGTTAAATAAAATATTATACACATAACAATTATTGATTATGAGATATGAAAAGATTATTTTAACACAATAATAATTAAATTAAACTTATTTCTTCCTTTTTTTAGCTTTACTGTATCCCGCATATAGCAGGGTACAGTGGCGGAACTCAATACCGCGCTTTGTCTTGTTACCAAACCCAGGAAATGAACAATTCCATTTCCTGAAGTAGGAATCGAACCAACAACCTGTCGCGTCTACAGTCGCACGCTTGTGCCTCTTCGCCACGACAGATGTTAATTCCTTCCTTATTACATAATATATTATATTAATTATTTATAATTTAGCTCATATAATAAAATCACTATAAATACTGAACTATATTTAAAAAATAAAATGTAAGTTGATTGTCCCGAAACCATTTTTTGCGGCAAAAGCGCTATTTTATTTAAATAAAAATTAGACCAATTTCGTTTATAGCAGCCATTTGCATGGAATATTGCACTCAACCTTCAATCGCATCAAATATTTGTATAGGCCACGAGCAAGTTCGTCGATAAGATTCAGATTTTTTAAAGTTCAAGAACGAAATAAACAATTCATGTAGAGTATTTTCATATACGGATGTTGAATTATAACTTTTTATATAAAAAAAATAAATAATAAAGCTTATATACTATTACTAGTATAGTTATTAAATAATAATACTTCTTTATTAGTTGAGCTTATATTATAATTGAATGATTTTACTCTTTCACGCAAAACTACTGAACCGACTTAGATGTGACTTTACAGTAATATTAGCTTATTTTGTGTATTTTTGCCTTATAGCCAACTGATAAGTATCCAGTGTAACATAATTAAAAAAATATAGCTTGTCTATGGTTAAGGGTTTATTTTGTTTATCGTTTTGTACTATAAATATTTTAAAATAAATAATTTGACTTTGTTCTTTTTAATATTATAATATGTTCTTTTTAATATTATAATATGTTCTTTTTAATATTATAATATATAACAATATATTACCTGGTTACAAACATCTGGCATGCAATAAGTCCTGACTTCAAATCAAACTCTATTTATAGAGTTAGACGATATAATTATACTTATTAAATATTTTCATTTCTCCAGTCTCATTACACAACCACGGCATTCGATACCACAAAACAGTACGCTATGTCAATAGGCATAGGGTAAAGAACAAAATGGCCTTTCACCAGGACTTCTCTGCCTACCTAATAAATAATTATTTCCAAGTACTTATTTATGAAGAAATAAGCCTCGCATTTGCTCTTTTTAAAGGAAGAAAAAGATATTATCTTTCGCAACAATGCAATCTATAATACATTTATACTAAAAATATATTAAAATATTCAATTGATATTATAAGGTCTCGATTCTTTCGATTTGCTTTACATTTTGTTGTGATCTTTAACATAACAATGGCCTATTATAAATGATTTATGACCCAACTTTAAATGTCCTATAAATAAACCATATCGTCGTTATAATAACAAAATATAACTTATTGGTTTAAATATGTAAATATGTACGTATTTAGTACGTAAATTAGATTATAATAAAAAAAACTAATATAATGTCGTCCATATAGTCATTATGAAGAAAACGATAGAGCTTGTCCTGGCGCAGAGGCACAAGCGTGCGACTGTAAGCGCGACAGGTTGTGGGTTCTATTCCCACTCTAGAAAATTAAATTTTTCATTTCCTGGGATTGGTAACAAGGCAAAGCGCGGCGTTGAGTTCCGCCACTCAGCACGCAATGCCTCAATTCGGTGGAAAGTGGAAAGAAGGTTTTCACACTAGGTTCCCTCTGCCTACCCTGCTATATGCGAGATACTGCGTGAAGCTATGTATGTATGTGTATGTAAGAAAAGTATAGTGAATTATTTTTAATAATCTAAGCAAACAAACTACTCTATCTAAATTTACTATTTAAATTGAATACCAATATATCCTAAATTATAACAAAAATTATAATATCACTCACATGACCTTCCACAACTTTAAATTAACATAATACTTGTACGTAGAGATTTTAAAAATGAACAAAGTCAAATAAATGTCAGACCATAAAAATTCCTATACGTCCATTGCATCTCGACATATCTCGACGTATCTACAAAATCGTAATTTGTTTACGCGGGGCGGGGGCGCGCTCGCTCGCTCAGTCACGTGCGACGTTCCGGACTCGCCACGCGCTTTAAACGAGCCGTCACTTCCCGCGCGAATCACTTCGAATTATTTCAAATTTCGAACGCGTGTGCTGTGTTTTGTTTTATTTTGAATCTGTGACTGGATTTTTTGGTCAGCCTTTTTTGACGTTTTGAGGTTTGTTTGTATTTTATTATTTTTTTTTTAATTTTTTCTCTACTTTTTTACTTTTTTTAATTTTTTAACATTAGTAAATAAAATTATAAAATAAAATTTATACATCATTTATAAAATTATTATTATAATTATTAATTAATATTTAAAAACAATTTTAGAAAGGTCGATAAACTTTACGGCACGCGACTAAGACGGTAAATGTAGAGCGTTACCGTCCGATCTGATGGATAGCTGATGCTTGACCGCTTATCATTCGTTTAGTGTTTTATTAATTTATGATATTATTACTATTTAAGTTATTAAATTATATTATTAAAACTTTTTGAAATTTTCTTTACTAATCTATTCTTAACTTAGTATTACTACATCCGTATGATGAAAGCTGAAACTAATTTTAACTGAAATTATTCAGTAATCCTTTTGTAAATGGATTATATTATATATTTCCTTAATTACAATACTAACGTCGTACAATTTGTGTTACATAACAATTTTATTAGTAAATCATAACACCGACGTATTATTATGAAAAAACTTTTAATTAAAGCTTCGTTGTCAATTTTTTACAGCCTTCCTTATAATTAATAAAACTTAACCAGTGAACAAACTTTTTTTAATTGTTATATTGTTCTAAATTGTTTTATTATCTGTTAAATGTCCGAGCTTAACAATAATCTTGCAAATAAAATTATCTCCAATATAAACAGGACGTTAGTATTTGAATTATTAGTTTCACATCCGCTAATGAATAGATAAGATATAATATTTTGGGTCCAAAATTCTAAACCATTATCAATTATCATGTTAGTATTGACTTTACTAAACAAATAACAATTGAATTGGGTACCGAACTTGCTAAGTTTAATTTATAAGCATTTTTCAAAGTATTTTCTTATTTAGTAGACAATTGTTATAAAAGTTCTGTGTGATAAATATTAATCTCTTATTTCTACTTTTTAAAAAATAATAAAAACTTTTATAATTCTGTTTCAAATTAGACATCGTATCATATTTTTTTATCTACATCATAGCAGTGATTCTATTTTTAAATACGTTCCACGTCACGTGTGGCAACGCATTATCATATTTACAACCACATGGTTATTAAGACGTAGTATTTGTTGTGTAATTAGTTGAAATTAAAATTAATTACGATTACTAATTGAAGTAATATATAATAAATAAGTCGCATTTTATTTTAAAATTTTACAAAATGTTTCAAATGATTGTACTAATTTTTCTTGTTATTTTAATATATATACATCTTAAAGAAGGCTACAATATTTTAAGAGAAGAAAGGAGGTAAAAATGTTTCAGTATACTAATATATATTATGGCGCATTAAAACAATAATGAAAATCTTTACTATTAAGCGTACAGCAAACATAGACATATTAAACCTAAAATATACCCGTTTATCTCTTCAAATTGCTAGTTTTGGCAATGACGAGGCTTGACGTGTCAATTGACGCCCACACAGTACGCATAGCGTGGCGTGGCGAAAAATGTAGGTCATTCTGGCCTCGATTCATTGAGAGCCGATAGCTGTTTGATAGTGGTGTAAATAAAAACACGTGGTTTTCACGCACGCTCAATAAATGGCATCGTAGAACTATTAACGTTCCGACGCTAAATAAATGATACTTGAATATGCTACAATGCTATATTTTGAATATGCACTCTTGCTTCTTTTTTTCATACTACGTTGCTTGTTACGTTTTCCGGTAAACAAAAGGAACATATCTATTTAGATAACAATAATCCATTGCTGTACTTGAACTAACCAAACACCTAAACAACTGAGGAAGCACCTATAGTCTTTGAGTAGATTATAAGAGTACCAAAATAATGTTTTATGTTTCTTGTATTACAATACGCCTTGAAGTTTATTTATTTTATTATCTCTTATTAATGATAGTATAAAATTGTACAAGTAAATTCAATCGAGAAAACCTAAAATGAAAACAGATGAAATTATACCGAAATATAATAGAAACGCACTATTTTTAGAGGAATCAAAACAAAATCTATTCAAAAGCAATACATATATATACAAATATCACACACGTAGTGCGACGGGAATTGTCACTTGAACTTGGCCATAAATAAGGGCGACCCTGAAATTACAGTAAAAACCTCCCTCGACAACGTTCTGTGACACAACACATGGCACAGGAACGGACACAGGGTTTTAATAAGCGTATTTTAAAGCAGACGGCCGTGGGAGGGCTAAAAAGTGAAAATCAATAATGGACACCGGCAGACGAGATAATTGGAATACCGTGAAAGCCGTACATTTTTACTTTTGCACGTCCGTAGTGACGTGTACATTTGTTTACAACTTTTGATTCGTATTCGCAAAGTAATATTGGTTTAATTAAAAACGGCTCGTTAATTAAAAATGTCCAATATGCGACGGGAATGTGTTGTCACAAAAATGTAGAGACGTTTTGTTTTTATATATAAAGCAATATATGTATGTTTTTGTATATGTTCATATAGAAATTATTTGCTATTTTGCAACGCCAATTGGCTTTTTTTTTAATTATTGTATTTAAATGCTAAGACTTTTGTAAGTTTCTAGACTAATAGTATAACAGATTTTGTACTAAGTCTAGACTATTATCGAACGACGTACAAAACTTTCTCAATTAAAATCAGAATAAATTATGGTTTAAAAATATTATTATCTTTAGATTAGTTTAAGAAACCGTTTCATAAAGAAAAATATCTAATGGTTTCTTTAATACTTCGATATATGTGTATACAATGTATTATTACAATAGGTTACCTTTTGTTCTCGGTAACTTTAAATAACATATATAGAGGCTTAGTTCTTTGAAAGATTATTCTGTCATATCTTAAATATTACGAATCAAAAATATTATATATGATCAAAATTAAAGACTTTTAAAAGTTTATTTATGTTTACTATAAATATTCTTGATTAAGAAAACCCATCTCTATATATAAAATGTTGATCTCTACAATTGAATTTCTATTATATAACGAATGCACGAGAATATGAACAAAAAACGTAATTTTGTAGTCATCCATTACACGTGGGGCTTTTACGGCGAGTGTAAATTTTAATTCTGCGCGTAGCGAGCGCCGTAATTGAGTTTACGACTCATATCAGGTACAATTAGCCTGTGTCATGCTTTTCAAGGTACATTCTAAAAATTAAAAACATTTGTAAAAGAAATAAATTCTTTTATATATATAAAAATATAAATATTTCTTGAGCAACTCCAAAATTTTATCGATTTCAAGCATAAGAATATCGATTTTATTTACTGTAAAGTTATTTTATTCATTTTCAAATATGCAAACTGAAATATAATTTACCGTTTATTATTTGAAATTTCACTTACTTGGACTCATTTAGTGTATCTGTAACTTTCTCTTAAGCTTTCTACTCAAAAATGAAACGATATTAGCATTATTGAGAAACAATAGGACAAAAGAACTTTCTTGAACGGTCTTAATTCATATATGATAATTATGTTATGCATGTAAAGCTTTTCTTATATCTTGTTAATAATATATAAATATATGCTTTTCGGAAATTTAAAATCAATTAATCGATAATGTAATAAATAAAATCGATAATTTAATAAAGTACATTAATGTAATCTGTTTTTGTCAAATATATAGACTCTACCAGAACCATTACAGTTAAAGTAATAACAGTTTTTTTTAAATACAGTTATTTCTCTATCGTATCGTGTATTAGTCACTTTTTATGCAAAAATGTCTCTAGCAAGTGGGTACTTGTTGATTTAAATGTAAGTATTATTTCAAGAGGTTCTTATATCAACGCGATGAGATGGCGCTAGACGGCGCGCCGCCGCTGTCACCTTCTGATCTTGCCATTTCATGTAATGATAGCGTTTGTTTGTAAATTTAGCTACTTATGTGTTGTTTATTGCTTTGAAATAATAAAATTGTGCTTATATATTATAACGAGAATAAAATTAAATTATATTCTTTAAAAAAGAGCTTTTGCTGTTTATGAATATATAAAACTAAATTACGCAACAGGTTGTGGGTTTGATTCCCACTCCAGGAAATGTAAAATTTAGTATTTTCATTTCTTGGGGTTGTTAACAAGGCAAAGCGCGGCGTTGAGTTTCGCCACTCAACACGCAATGCCTCAATTCGGCGGGAAGTGGGGAACGGGATTGTTGAAAGAGAATGGAGTGTCTTAGCACTAGGTTCTCTGATTCCCTCTGTCTACCCTGCTATATGCGGGTTACAACGTGAAGTTAAAAAAAACCTAACTTTTTTTTTCAATTAATGTGATAAAAACATTAAATTCAAGATTAAAAAATATTTTAAAATATGTAAAGATATAATTATTTTGTTTAAAGTAAAGTATGAAACAGAATATTGAAGAGAATGCTATAGATCGTATAAAAATAAAATTCTTTAACTTACCATTTTGTGAGCATTCTCGCCTATAAACGTGACGTGAATTGCGGTAGGTTAGTACGAACGATCGTTTTACAAAACACTAAAATATCATGACTTGAATTTACTTACAAAGTATGTAATGGTATTGACATTTTATTTAATTTCATAATAAAAATTAAATATACGCCTTTCTTTTAAAATATTTCTTCTCAAATATTAGACTACTCATTAGATAGTTATTTTTATTTGTTTATATGAATATGTTAATATAATGTTTGAAATTTATTGATTTATAAGTACAATGTTTACAGAAGTCTCACAAAGAAAGCCGGAAAGTTAAAAGTCTGACAAGTTGTAAACGCGTTTAAAACTTTACTAACCGAATACAACCATCAATAGAGCCCTTAGTGAACTCTAAATAGCCAGAACGTTGAACTCGATTCAGGTGTTTAAGGTTATTGAACTTACAATAAAATGTAAACGTTGTTTACAAACAAACCTAAGCGTTCCATTCAGTGGCTGATCGCGAGCCCTTGGGATTGCTGGGATCCCGGTGAATCCCGCCCTTGAACTTGTGCGTGACGAGCCCGGTACGTTTACCTCCACTCACTCACTGGGGACCGGGATCTAAACTGGGATGAATTATAGCAATTCTAATGTTGGCTTTTTATCAAATATTTTTGTTATATTGCTATTGATTGTCTTCATCTTTGAAGTGTCTATTTACAATGTCATGATAATTTATAATGATGAGAAAAAGTACATACATTAATCGTTTATCGTACTCGCCTAAAGATTTCTTCATTAATTTTATGCAAAGCAATGCCGTGAAAGAGATCGTTAAAACTTGCAATTTTACGCTCTAAGAAAAGTTAATATAATATTTTACATAAAGCTATTAAACCGTAACACTCTGATGATTTTACAATTAAGTAATAAAAGGACAGCTAATAATGTTTTTTTATACGAGTATATACTAGTGTCCCTGTAAGTAACATTCATTTTATTAAATTAATATATTTTTATGCATTGTTTTTAGAAAATATAATCATTGTGCACTCCTTCGCTACATAAACTAAAAGTGTGCCGAGTTTAATGCTCCTCCGTCCGCGTAATTTTTGTAAAAACGGATCCAAAGTATATATATATATATATATATATATATATATATATATATTATATATTACATATTATAATTATTCGTGAATATTATATTAATGTTCAAATTTACCTAATTCACATACTGAAATTAAAATAACAAAAGTTATTTATAGCTCTATATAAAAAAAAGTTTGCTTTTAGTTAAAAATTTTCCTCTTTTTTTTATTATTAACATTTAATATATTACTTTATATACACAAGTTCATATCGTACATTAGTAACTATTTTAGTGTAACATGCCAAGGAACTTTTATAAAATATTTATTTATCATCGTTATCAGTCACTGTGTTTCCCACAAAGCAGGGTAACCAGAAAGAATATGCTTTCCCCGCTTTCCGTCTCGAGTCGAAATATAGCGTTTTGAGAGGTGGAACTCAACGCCGCGCTTTGATTTACCAGAACGGGGCTATTAAATTAGTTTAAATATAATCATTTCCCTGACTGAAATGACTGACGCCTGTCGTGGCGCAGAAGCACAAGCGTGCGACTGTAAACGCAACAGGTTGTGGGTTCAATTCCCACTCATGGAAATGAAGTATTTTCATTTACTGGGTTTGGTAAAAAGGCATAGCGTTCCGCCACTCAGTACGCAATGCCTCAATTCGGCGGAAAGTGGGGAATGGAGTGTCTTAACACTAGATTCTCAGGTTCCCTCTGCCTAACCTGCGGGATACAGCGTGAAGCTAAAAAAAAGAAAAAAATTAACCGACTGGAAATCGAATTTACAACTATTGCATTAACAGTCAGATGCTGTCCCTGTGCCATAGTAACTTCCATATATTTAAACACTTCTATATTAAATTAACGCCTTCTAATTTCGAAGTTAGGAAATAAACAGTTTGTTAAACACAAGTACATACAAAAGTGTACATGACAGTCAATTATGGCGATTTAGCACCTGTTAGCGAGCGTTGTGCAATCATTATCTATGATAATGTACGTAACGGTGAATTTTATACCTTGCGTCTTACGGAAGATTTATCTTTTTGATATTTTTTTAAATTCTAGTTTAATATAAACATTCAAATCCTTAAAAACTATTAAAATTGATTATTTTGCTTTTTATAACAATATTAAGTACTTGAAGATTAGTAAAGAAAGTTTTAAAAAAATATATTATACAATTAAGATTAGGGGTTAGTTACAATTAAAAACTTGCGGTGAAAACTCTCTCTCCACTATTTTGGTGAAAATGAGAATGCGTATGTACGTAGCTTCACGCTTTTTCCCCGCTTATCAGGATAGTGAATGTACCTGATGTCAAGCCACTTCGCTCTCCAGTTTCCAACCCCAATGTTTGCAATGCATGTTGCGTAACTCAACGCCGCAATTTGCTTTGTCTGAGTGGATACATAAAATCATTCCCCGCGTTAAAATCGAATCTAGAGCCAATACGATATATGATGGATATTAACGGATGTACATTGTACATCTATATATACGTATATAAAACTCTTACGTTACTGGGAGGTGAACAGACAACGCCGAGGTTTGGTCTTTTGGTCATAGAAGGCTTAAATTTGCTAAGAGAAGTTTTTTCAAAATGGGGAAAAAAACGTGATTTTAGCTATTATAGTCCTCGCAAACGAATCCGCTAGATATAGCTAGTATAATATAAAAAAAAATAAAAAATGCATCCTTGTTGCTACGAAAAATACAAAATTAAATTTGATTCGAATCCAGTTCGTTTGTTTAATCGATAAAAACTAACACACCTGTTCGGTTTAGCTCTAGTTCAGCACTTGTTTGAGCAGCGATAGTTCACGCGGATCGTGACGATAAATGGAACTACTATTTATTATCCGGATATACAGCTGCCGGCTTGCAAAAGTTTTCTATTATGCAATGTATTTATCGATATCTCTACTCGAGTTCCTATATAAATACTATGAAAATCGCTTACAATTTGGTCGATTGTTTTTGCGTGATTGTTTTACAATTATATAGACATAGAGCTTAACTTAACTATATTAATTTACAAAAAATAATGATTTATTAAATGATGTTATTGTGTTGAGTTCCGCTACTCAATACGTACCTACTATCCCAATAATCGGGCGGAAAGTGGAGAACGGAGTATTTTGACACTATGTTCTTTTTGCCTTTTCACTTTTTGATTGAACTCTTATATCACGTTGCTTTTTTCGCTATATGTATACTACTACGTATACTACGTATGCGAATAATTATAGTAATTCTATTTTAAATACAGTGTTCATTAATGAGTATAATATAACGTATTGAAATTCCGACATTAAAGTATTGTTTGTAAACTTGACCTATCTCAAATAGGTATTGCTTAAATAATGACCGAGACCTCGATTTCCTTTCAATTACATTCAAATTGTTGAAAATAAACTTATACTGCGAAGTCAGCCAACTCTACGAACAGCGTAGAGCAAGCGGCTAACGTAGTGTAAACAAACCTGACCTAAGTCCAAACGATGATTATCAGGGCTGGGTCACTCTAAGACGCTGACCTTTGCTTTTTTTGGGACCACTTGAGCAATTTTCTGTATTTTTACAATACTTTAATAAAATACCTTACATACATTTCTTACTATAAATATTTATATATTACATGGTGTATCTATATATAAATACGTGAAGCAAAAACTTTGTACCCCTTTCTACGAAAACTACGCAGACGGAGGAGCATGAAACTTGGTACACTTATAGTTTATATAGCGAAGGAGTGCAGAATGCTAATATTTTTTTAAAAATAATGCATAAAAAGTTTGTTAAATTAATAAAATAAATGTTACACACACTGCCATGGTTCGACATTCATGTTTATATAAAGTGACATATACATTGCTAAAGATAACGCGTTGTTAACGCGTCCAATGGGGACACTAGTTTTATTTATTACGTAAAAGTTTAGTAATGCATTACGTTTAAAAATTGTTAACGTCATTTAGGGTGTTTTTAACGTTTTCCGGATTTTAATAAAAAAAATAGTGTCGTATCACTTCGTGATCTAACGGTACTTTATATACCACTAAGCAAAGGAATTACATACATACATAGCTTCATGCTGTATCCCGCATATAGCAGGGTAGGCAGAGGGAACCTAGTGTTAAGACACTCCGTTCCCCATTTTCCGCCGAATTGAGGCATTGCGTGCTGAGTAGCGGAACTCAACGCCGCGCATAGGAATTTATTTCGTTAATATTCATTAAATATTTTATCAATCTACTTGTGTTTAAAAAGAATTAAATTCAAATAAGAATTTGTAATTTAATCAAAATATAAATCAATCTTTGAGGCAATAGTAATGAGGTCTGCGATTGTTTCTATGTGGTCATTTACGAATAACAAAAATATTACTTATCTTTATATAAACATTAGAAAATAGAAAATAAACGTTCATATGCATTTCTTAAAACAATATTTAAATAAAATTATAAAGCTATCCAGTCTTCGTCACTTCTGTCGATAAATGTCTATCTTCACACACTACTAAGTTGCATTGGATTCTATGCCATTTTTAAATATATATACTTTTCTTACATTAAAATTTCTTACAGGAAGCCGCCATCAGATCGTAGTCTAAATTATATTTAGTATATATAGGATATATTATGTTATATATAAGCCTAATATATTATATTTTTTGTAAACTAACGTTTATTCTAATTGTTTACAGGTCTTACAAGACATCAAGGTAAATATGTAGATGTAGATATAACACTAAACTCTTTTTTCTTTTCTTAGCTGTCTCTATTTTTCGTACGGCTTCTTTTGTTTTATGTAGCATTTTGCACGCTTTCCTGTGCGTTTTTAATTTTCATATTATTTTGCGATTATATCTTTTGTTTTGTTATTGGCAAAGCTTTCTACTAATTTACTAATGTTTTTTTAAACGAATGTCGCGATAACATTTTTCAAAATTAACTGTTTTTCTTGTATTCTTTTCTACTTTAAAGTGTTGAAAATAGTATTACATACTTATACTTTTTTCCTCCGAAGCCATTCTTTTACACACAAATCCATATTTTTAGATTTTCATTTTAATTTCATTCTGTTATTTTCATTCCTTCAAAAGAATTATTTTTAAAACAAAATGAAAGAATTTGAAATTCAGAAAAAAGTAACCGAATTAGAAATACAAAATCTATATAAAAAAATATAGAATTTAGTTAAAATTTTCATGTAAAGTTTCATATAATACATGCCTATATAAAATAACTAAGACATATCACATCCGCGAAGGTTCGATACGACTGGTGGGAGTGGGGGGGCGGTCGATGGGTCGACGACCCCGGCCTGAAACCACCCTCCACCCGCCACTTATTTATTTATTATTTCGTATATATATTGACGGAGGGGAGATGAAATTAGGGAGTATCTAATATTTTGTAAAACCATATGAATATGTTGCAAGCTGTAAATATAAGGATTTTTAGTTATTTTAATATAAATCTATCATAGTGAATGTGAGTATAAACCTTCTTATGTAACATATGGGGTGATGTAAATACGTTAATAGAATATATCTCATTCTTCGCTCATCTTATATAGAAGTTTGTCATAATTTAAAATATAACTACTGTCTTTAGTTATTTTTGTCACAATCGAAATAATAATAAAATATTATAACTTATACATTTATACTTTCATTCCAACTTAGTAAGTACTTTTTTTTATAAAACTCAATTTCTTTCTAAAAAAAACTTTAATAAAGATCCAACAATGAATCCAAGGACATTGTACCTAAAATAGCTAAAGATTGTGAAGACGAGATTACGCAACGTTAAACATTTAATTAACTTTGTTGGAAGAAAACTTCACGGATGCGTTAATCTATTAATTAATCAGTCCGTTGCAACTAACGTAATAAACGAAAGAGTTGCTGATAAAGAAATATTACTCGAAGCTCTACACGCGCAAGCAGCTCGGAAATATCCTAACTGTACATAAAAACTCCAGAAACATATTCTGAATTCCATAATTCTTGCCCATAGAGTTCAATATTGTTTTTTGACATGTCGCCCGTCCCTTTTGTTTTCGTGCATGCATCCCGCTCTTACAACAATCGTTCTATTTACAAAACATTTTAAGCGAGGTTGCCATTCTGTGCTGCGCCCGCGCCGGTGACGTCACATGTGCTGTCCCGCTCTTCCATGTGTTTTGCTTCCCGGTTACTCACTACTACGCTGTAGACAGGAAAAATGTACTATTATTGTTATTACGTCGTAAAGAAACTTTCCTTTGCGTTAAAATTAAATGTTCCCGCTTTATCGTTTTTAAGTATTTCTTTTAAGGTTATTTTAAGTAATTGTAGCTTGAGGCCTGTCGTGGCGCAGAGGCACAAGTGTGCGACTATAAACGCGACAGGTTGTAGGTTTGATTCCCACGCCAGGAAAATATTTAGTATTTTCATTTCCTCTGGTAACAAGGCAAAGCGCGGCGTTTAGTTTTGCCACTCAGCACGAAATACCTCGAACACTAGGTTCTCTGGTTCCCTTTTGCCTATCCTGCTATGTGCGGGATACAGCGTGAAGCTAAAAAAAAGTAATTTTATTTCATTTAAAAGTACATAAAATACATTAAAAATAAAATACCAAAATGTTTTCGTTAAAATAAACCCACAGGTTCAGGTTAATTTAAAGTGAAAACCGCAACACAAAACCAAACTGTATCTTCTAGTTCCCAACTCCATCTCAACTTGCTTGTATAGGTTTCAGTGTTTCACAGTCTTTCGTGTGACTTGTTCTATTGTTCAATAACTGGAGAACGCCGCTCGGGGCGCCTCTAGTATAGAATTTATACTTTACATGTGAACCTACGGAACTAACCTATTTGCATCTTGTGCGACGGTTATGTAATATATATTGCCAAATACATATTTTACAATATTTATAAAGAAAGACGCAGTGGGATAGCTTGATTGTTAGCATGATGGTTACAAGTTTGATCTCTACTCGAGGAAATGATTATATTTAAGTTATATCCATTGATCTGCTCTGATAACATAAAGCGCAGCTTTGAATCTGCTTCGGAAAAGGAAAGCTATTTTACATAAAAATATATGATTTTGAAAATTTTAAGTATGATTTCTAATAAATAAAGTTTTGTGCTCAACTGGCACGTTCGAAGCGACATAATAAAAGAACTGAACTAAATTGAATAAAAAACGTTATTTCCGGTATAAATTACATATATTACACTTCTTACGTTGCCCATTTCCGTAACACAAAAATATTAAAAATTAAAAAAAATTGATTCGAACCTGTTATATGTCACTAAGCAATAAAAGTCAACTTCAGGGACAGATCTATAACGACTTTCAATATTATTGATTAAGTCTGATTCACAGTCAAATAACATAGATGTTTTGATAAGAAGAGCGGATGTTTGGAATAACCGCGAATTATTACCGTTCGCAATGAAATAATATTTGTTAAACATTATCATTATTTATATAACAATTGAGCAACCGTTATCGAATAACATTTGGGTACATCACTAATAACAAATGAAATTCAAAACTTTTACTATGATGACAATCGAATATGGAGTAATTATTTATCTATAATACTATACCCAATAAAGTTTTAAATTCGGGCGGAAAGCTTAGAACAGAGTGTCTGGACAATAGGTTTTCTCTACTAGCCTACTATGCGAGATAAAACACGAAACTATAAAAATCAATATATATATAAAACGCTTGCATTATCGAGTGACTGACAGACGACAGAAAGGCGAAATTACTGGCCATAGAAGGCTGAAATTCGACATGTAGGCTCCTTGTGGAATATAGCACAGCTCTAAGGTCCCTTAGTGTACTCGCTTCCCAATTTTTTTATGAAAATGAGAAAAAAACGGAAGTTTAGGTTTTCTACTCTACCGTAACGAAATCACGGGATACACGTATGATTTTTTTGACGCTATATTTAAGTTTCATGTTCCAAAACGATTTGAACGGAAGCAGACTGAACTGAATTTATAATAAGTCATATATGGTACAAAAAGAAAAAAGCCACCGTCGCGATCAGTGTTTAACTGTCTGTAAATGAGATTGCGTGTGGGTTCGATTCCTACTCCAGGAAATGATAGATTATTGAAGGATTTGAATTATTTTCATTTTTCCGCGCTAGTAAAACAAAATGCGCTGATTTCCGCCGTTTAGCATACAATTTTCTTGAGTTTTGGCGGAAAGTGGAGAACGGAGTGTCTTGACACTGGGTCCTCTCGGACTACCTTGCGGGATCAAGCGTTAAGCTGCATATAAAAATAATAAATTATATTTCACTTAGTCATCATGAAGACATGAAGCGTAAAATATATAGAAATAAATGAAAATTTAAACTTAAAATTTAAAAGCATGATGCAATGGAACGTGCCTGAGTGTAAGTAACGGTTGTTAATTCAAATTTTACTGGAAGTATTTGTAAACCTTTGTATATTACCTCAAACTAATCTGTGTTCCACCATCCAACATGCCATATTTTAAAATAATAAAGAGTTTAGCAAAAAAGAAAACCAACTTTAAAAAAAATGCACAAAAATTAAATTATTACGTATAACTCTAAAACTATTACGTCAAATATCAACTAAATTTACATGGTAGTCCCATGAAATCCTAGCTATTATAAGACCACCAGATATCCAACAAACCACTTTTTTATTTTACACATACCCCATGAACGAAGGTAACATAATAAAAAAATCATTCCGGCTTATATACTTTATATAATTATACTTTTAACATACATATATTTATGTATGTATGTATATATGTACGTAACTATTGCGGAAGTAATCATTTCAAGAACATAATAGGCCCAATAAGGAAGGTGAGGAGTCAATCGCGACAAGCACGGCTAACCTTCAAGTTATTTAAATTATATCGATCTGTTCTTCAGATTAATTTAAAATGTTTTTTGTATCAAGTTCATACATAAACATACCTTTTTAATATTGGACTTGTATTTGCTTTGCTTTTCTTAATTAGGCCACTATTAAAATTTTAATTAATATAGTTATATAATAATTGATTGATTTTAAATTTTTTTAAATAGATAATTAAGAATTTATTTTTCCTACAATTCTGAGGATTGCCACTCGCAATGGTAAAATATAAATAATAACCCAGCACAGCGACAAAAGACATTTATATACATATATACATATAAAAGAATGATATACGAGAAGACTGTACGAGACAGTAAGATTATAAAGAAACAAATAATTTATCAATTTTTATAAAAGGTATAACGGTCATTTGATCGCTCTACTAAGTTCAGTGTTTAAGGACTTTTTAAGTATAATAAGTCTTATCAAATATATGTTTGGGTAACCAAAGACATAATAACTTACTTACTTAGCTTCACACTGTATCCCGCATATAGCAGGGTAGGCAGAGGTACCTAGTGTTAAGACCCTCCGTTCCCCACTTTCCGCCGAATTGAGGCATTGCGTGACGAAACTCAACGCCGCGCTTTACCTTATTACCAAACCCAGGAAATCAAAAATTCCATTTCCTGGAGTGGGAATCGAACCCACAGCCTGTCGCATTTACAGTCGCACGCTTTTGTCTCTGCGCCACGGCAGGCGACAAGACATAACAAGTAAATGGAATTTTAAAAATAATCTTTTTGATTGTCATTGCCGTGTTGTTGTTACTATCCTCTAAGCTTTCGCTGTAGTTTAAAATTCTACTAAATTTTTATTTTAAATAGTACTGGAATATTTAATAAAAAATATTTACATCAATAAAAAATTATATTCATTTAGGCGCAGTGGGATAGTCTTATTGTAAACGTCATTGTTGTGGTTCGATTCCCAATCAAGAGAATGATTAAATTATTTCCTTTCCCCGCTTCAAAGCGGAAAGCGGAGGACAGAGTGTCATGACACTATGTACTCTCTAACTAAGTTACTTAATATACGTACATTATGTGGTAATGTTAATTAAGTAACTCCAGCTTATTTCTTAAAGTTATGTGTGCTTTCAAACGATACATTATAATAGGCTATGTAAGCAGGCATTTTATTCAAAAACCGAGACAAAGTAATCAAATATAATAATTTAAAAAGTATCATAATATAATTATGGGAGGTCCAATTTGTATGTACAGAACCTTTACCATTTTAAACCAAGCATAATAAATGAGTGCACTTAAGTAGGACGTATATTTATGAATATCATTTGTCACGCACGTCAAGAATTGATCGTAATCTATCATCTATTATTATGTAGATACTTCTTCGTATAGCGATTTGGCCTCTTTCTGTATCTTCTAAAACACTTTTTACCGAGCAAGATAGTTAAAAAACAGTGTATCTAGCATCTGTCTTTCTCATTCATATAACATCAGATAGAGACGGCAAGATATGAAAGATAGTCGGTTGTTTTCCATGACAATAGCCATTGAAGTTTTAATATGTATTTTCCCTAGCATTTCCAAACCGTTGAAAAAACTATGTTTACTTTTAAATATAAATGTTTCTAAGGTAAAGCTTGTTGTTGTGCTTCCTATTACTTGGATAGATAAACGCGCTATATATTTTACTGTTTGGGCATTTAGACGATAATTTCCAAATATATGGCATGGTGACCATCGTGGCACAATGGGAGAACGCCTCTATACGTTATTGGTTAGGAGTTCGTTTCACACGCGGGAACTTGATTATTATAAAATTATTTTAATTTCCACGCTTGCTAAGACGTGGCATTATGTTCTACCAGTCAACACATAATGTTTCGATTTGCGACGGAAACTGGAGAAAAGAGTGTCTTAACACTTAACTCTCTTTACTTACCCTCCTATACCGGATAAATAATAAAGCTCCTAACAATAATGACCTTTATTACGAATAGAATAGTATTGGCTAGATTTTTTCTTCGTAAAAGTTTTTACAGTTCAATATTAACTTATGATATGACGCCCACAAACACTCCCGCCTTGGGCAGGAATAAATATCGGCCAACGTGGTGTAACACGTGTTCTGACCGCGCACTTCAAAATCACGTACGAACTTCAATGTTAACTAATTTCAAACTTTAACACGTTCATTATAAAGTTAAAAATTATATACAATCTTTGCTCTATGTGCGTAATGTAGGTTACATTTTATCATAGTTATTGGTGATAAGTCACTTTCAGGGCTTCTAGGAAATATACTTTTGAAGCGTGAAAATGTTTATAAAGGTTTTACATGGGTTTATATTTAAAAATATTTTTAATATATTATTAACTTTACGTATTTCATACTTTTTTTGGATAGGCAAAGAGAAATTAGTGGTTACTTAAGCTAACCAAAAGCTGTTTTTAATTACGTTTATCGCTATAGATCATGCTTCCATAAGCTGTCATTTGACGTCCTTATATTGTTGTTGGAATGCACTTTTATACCTAGTTGGGTGTTCACATCCCACTTGGGGATTTCAAAATATTTTTATCGTCGCGTTGGATACAGCCATTAACCACATCATCTTTTTTGAACAAAATAAGAAAAACTTGTCATTTGCCATTCAATTTTCTTTAGCTTTCTTGCAAAAAGCGACATATGCGTAAAAAAGTCACCAAAATTCAGTTACTATACAGTGCTTAACAACATGTGTATGTAAATTTATATATTTCGTATATAAAATACAATCAAACGTAAGACAATAAATAATGGCACACATGTCGACACATTGTTAAACGTTCTTGAGTCTTGATTTATCGAAAAAGTAGATTGGTAACTCCCATACATTGTCGATATAAGTAAAAATATTTGCGAAACGCTCTCTTAACATTGCCTCTCTACTTAAATGGGTACTATTTAAAGGTAGGAAACGGAGTGTGTAGACACCAAATATACGTATGACTTAAAACGGCAAACTAATTAGAAAAAACTTATATAAATAATTTTCTGGGTATTCTGGTCATTCTTGCAAAGCTTTGCAAGCTTCATGCTCTCTCCCGCATATAGAAGGGTAGGCAGAGGGAACTTAGTGTTAAGACACTGCGTTACCCATTTTTCGCCGAATTGAGGCATTGCGTGCTGAGTGGCGGAACTCAACGCCGCGCTTTGCCTTGGTGTACTATGAAAATGTTGTATTGTCACTAGACCCGGACACATATGTTCAAGATTAGACGGCAAAAACAATAAGATTTACACATATTGATTGATAGATACTAAAATATATAGATTCATTATTATCATATTCATTAGTCTATAACTAATAAAATAATGTTAAAAATATAAAAATATATTTACATTTAGTGTATGTGTATCAAGATAGGGAAGTATTACGTATAAATAGTTAGTCACTGCATGACTCATATTCTAAACTTAAAATATTACCATGCATAAAAGCATATATGGAATATTGGTCGCGATTAATTGTGGTCACGGTCCGTTAAGTAATGAAAAAATAAGTTCATACACACGAACGTATTGATTGCAGAACTATGTAATAGATACGAACGGTTCATAACATTGATACTTATTACAAAAATATTATTTTTATTCATTGAAATTAAACAATGTTGGGCTAAAAAATGTATAAGAAATTTCTGCTTTGTCCTCTGTGTTTTATCTCATATTTTTTCATTCAAATTTTATATGCAAAAATACACTTAAAAACAGACAAAAACGCTGAAATCGGTGTTTCCCATTTAAAAACATTCACGGGATAGCTGAATAATATTTTTGTAATGAGCCTCGTTTATTGCCCGCGGCGCACTTTGCCTAAAGTATTGCTTTTCTCTGCCGCTGTATTTACATATATTTGCCATTCCGAGCTTTTTACAAGCCTGTTTTATCAGATATCGTGCGGCCAGATTAGCATTTTTCTCAAACTATATGTATTTAAAACTTTGTATAGTCATAAGGAAACAAAATATACCGCTTGCTTTGATGCTTGGAACCCGCCCTTATGGTATATATCCGCTAAGTTTAAAACAAGAAGTAACACACATAGAAAAGTTTAACTGAAGCTTTTCTTTTTATCGATATTAATCGATAAAACATAAATTATTAAATATTTAATCGATATCACTTATGTATATGGAACAACACTGCATGTTTGTGTATAAATGTCTCCGTTTGCTTTAAAAATATTTGTGTAGACCAGATATGATAACGTTGTTTGATGTAGATCTACAAAATATTGGAGGGTTTTTCAAATGCATATATTTTGGTAGATAAAATTTCAAATTATTTTCTTTAACAAATCAAGTTGTAAGATATTTTAGATATATATGTAAATTATCGTTACATATATAAAATTTATATCTCTTTGAACCTCGAAAATTTTTTACAACCTTAGGCATAGATCATTATTTGGTTATTTTTTATAGTCATGTCCCCAGTTCAGTTTTTATTGTTGCATCTTACCATCCTGCACGCAATATTTGATTAGACAGTAAGTGATAATTGCGGGACAGATGTCAAGATTGAAAAAAAAATTATAAATGAAAACCTCCTTAGTTTTCTTACTATACCCACTTTTCATTTTATCTTATTCATCACAAATTACGAATAAACGTATAGAAAATATAATTTTGTTCCAATATTAATAAATCTAGTATTTATGTGTCCCCATAAATGCGTTAATAATGCATTGCATAATGACGTATATGTCACTTTGTATAAACATGGATGTCAAACCATGCTAGTGTGTGTGTGTGTGTTGTGTGCATGTTATTAAATTAACATGTATTTTGTTAATTTAACATAATTTTTATTATTATTTTAAAAATAGTTAGCATTCTGCGCTATATAAACTATAAGTGTGCCAAATTTCATGCTCCTCCGTCCGCGTAATTTTCTTAAACAGGCATCCAAAGTTTTTGCTTCACGTATTTATATATAGATAGTTGATTGTTTCTACAAAATAATTGCACTTTAACGCAATTTTGTCATTTTTTCTATAAAAAGTAAATATTTCTTTCTAAATTTATCGCGACCTATTTCCTCGTCCATGGTGATTAATAAGTTGTTGGGACGGAAACCATCGCTCTGATAACACTATCTAACGAGGCCGCGGGTGTACCTTCACATCTCTTTCACTTTAATTCATTATAAAAAATAACGTTATAATAATCGACACGAAAGCTTTTCTAAAAATAATTACCTGTATACATTTAAATGAATTTTTTTCTTCATTCGGAATATTTAGTTTATTAATATTTTAAAAACATGTATAACACCTGAAGTCCTAATTATACGATATAATTGCTATGGAAAATATGTGTAAGTGGGGAACGGAGCGTCTTAACACTAGGTTCTCAGGTTCCCTCTGCCTACCCTGCTATATGCGGGATACAGCGTGAAGTTAAAAAAAAATTAAAATATGTGTATTGTAGGAAATAGAGGGAACCAGAGAGCCTAGTGTTAAAACACTCCGTTCTCTTTTAAACTTTCCGTTCCCCACTTTCCGCCGAATTGAGGCATTGCGTGCCGAGTAGCGGAACACAACGCCGCGCTTTGCCATGTCACCCTTGTCACTAGAGCGACAAAATGATAATACTCAATATTATTTAATATTTTCATTTCTTGGCTTGGGAATCGAACCCACAACCTGTCGCATTTACAGTCACACAATTATGCCTAATTATAACGAAATGAGTATGAAAATATAATATTTAGCCAAAAAAACTAATGTCTAAAATCTCTATATTTAAGGAACTGGTAACTATCTATATATATTTATATTTAAATATCAACAAAACAACGTCAAGTTACTTAAAATATGTAATAAAAATCTATAATCCAGTAAATTTTATATTAAACACCTTGAGAACAATTTCCCGTGTATTGTTTAGTCAGTAACAAAAGTAACATTCGCGCAATAAATCTTTATGATATACACCGACCACATATCATATACTAAAAGCAAACAATCGCCCTCCTAAATTAATTCGAAAGTCACACAAAATTATTAATTTACGAGTTTTGATCCTGTGCCAAAAAGATCAAACGCTTCCATGACCTTCGGTTCAAACGATTTACAATACACCTGCGCTGTTGGATATATAAAAATAACGTTAAATTTTTGAATATTAAAAATCTCTGTATTAGTTATTGTAAAGAAAAAACTTATAAATGTTTTAAGTTATTAAAGTTTATATTATAGATTAATTATGTAACGACATTGAAAAATATAAAGAAAATTTCTTTGAAATTTCTTCTAATAAATAAATTTGTGAAAATGGACGAGCCAATCTCGATGAAACTTTACAATAATATAGTTTACCTACAAGAGAATAATGTATGGGCGGCTAGTTATAAAGTATATTGAATTTGGCCATAATAGAACGATTACTTAACGGTGCCTAGTATATAATTGTATGTAGAATTAACATAGCTAGGTATATGATATTTGTTTTGTAAGTTCATATAAGAAAGGAAATCATCTTAAGCAATGACAGTTTCATTACACGATTTATCATAACTGTTATAAAGGCAATTAAAATGAGAGCTAAAGGCGCTTACACAAAGTTACACAAAGCGGTTTACAGCGAGTCGTGGGCCAACAATGAGCTTTTGTTTGTTGGTAATGGACGGTCTTTGTCGCAGGCCTAAATTTTGACTTATTGTTCGCGGTGTGCATACACCTTTACAATTAAATTTATATATTTACATTAACTTTTTGACAAATCTTGAGAGTTTACGAGGTTTAAAATGGCACCGTACTACAAAGTTGAGTTTTAATTAACCTCTAACTCTTCTTGTTGCAAATAAAATTTAATTCAACTTTAAAATAACGTTTTTTCAGTTCCCTTAGGGATCTCGGGAAACCTTTTCTTAGAGCTCGCACTACTCCCCATGGAAGCGATGGTTTGTCTGTTGCTCAGTTTTACTAACTGACTAACGGAAGAGTTTTACATAGGGATATGTGTATTTGTACTTACATAGATTAAGCATATTAAATATAGAAGTGCATCTTATCGGATTAGAAAAAGCATGAAGTTGTATTTATACAACATATATTATGCAAAATAAAGAAGAAAAGATTATAGGTATACTACTAAGTTAGGTTAGCTCAGTGTGGAGTACATATCAAGATTTAAAAAATGCAAAATTTATACAAAGATATTTTTTTAACTTCACGCTGTACGAGTATTTCGCACATAGCATGGTAGGCAGAGGGAACCAGAGAATCTAGTGTTAAGCCACTCCGTTCTCTTTTAAAATTTTAAAATTTAACTTTTCTCCGAATAGAGGCAATGCTGAGTGGCAGAACTCAACGCCGCGCTCCGCCTTGTTAACAGAGCGAGGAAATGAAAATACTAAATATTATTCAATATTTTCATTTCCTGGAGTGGGAATCGAACCCACAACCTGTCACGTTTACAATCATACGCTGGTGCCTCTGTGCCACGAATTATCGCAGATTATTTATAAAATAAATATTTCAAAGTATGAAGTTTCGGTACTTAGCTATCAACTATCTCAACTATCAAGTATCTTTACGCAATAACAGGTAAGAAACATTCGTAACGTAAAAAACTCCAAATTAAATACTTCAAAGTTTTTTCCAAAATATACAAAAAAAACAAACAATACAATAATATGAAATATGACTCAATACTTACTCGTATATTATTAATCCTATAGATAAAGACGTAAATAAGTTAATGCAGTGTAGCGGCAAATATTGAACCCGCAGCTGCGTTTAGTTTGTTATATAATGAACCGATATAAGTTTAAACTTATTGAATTCTTTTATTATACCTTTTACATTGAATATCGATTTTATTCTAAGAACAACTTTAACTTTTTGTACTTTTTAATTTTTTTGTAATTTTTTATAGTTATAATCGTATATTTTTACAATATTTTTTTTTAATCTTTTAAACTATAAATGGATAATTATAAAAACTTTCTAGGAATAAAATCGATAAAGGATAGTAAAAGATATTAAAAGAATTCAATAAGTTTAAACTTTAAGAAAAAATAAAAAAACTAATACTATTTAATTTAAAAACGCTTAAGAAAAACTTCACGTTTGGAAAAATGATAATTATTTGAATAATATCATTTCCCCGAGTGGAAATCGAATCCACAACCAAACGCATTTACAGTCAGATGTTGTTGAAGAATATGAATGAATGAAAAATCCAGTATATGGCTCTACTCTATAAAATTCTATTTTGTTTCACCACAAAAGCAGTCCGCTTAGGAAACTTTTTCTAGCGATCCTTAAGTCAAGAAATTAGAACTAACGATAAAAGTTTAGTGCTAAAACAAACTAGTTTTCCTGATCATAGTCTTCGATCTCTCTACAAATGAGCCTTGTCTTTTAGCGACTTTTATTGGAATAGCCGCAGGTGACGTGATTTATAAATTATAAATATTATTTTTTTTAATAATATTACCATGAGTGATATTATTATAACGCTTGTCGTGGCGCAGAGGCACAAGCGTGCGACTGTAAACGCGACAGGTTGTGGGTTTGATTCCCACTCTAGGAAATGGAATTCTTCATTTCCTGGGTTTGGTAACAAGGCAAAGCGCGGAGTTGAGTTCCGCTACTCAGCACGCAATGCCTCAATTCGGTGGAAAGTGGGGAACGGAGTGTCTTAACACTAGGTTCCCTCTGCCTACCCTGCTATATGCGGGATACAGCGTGAAGCTATGGATATATATAGAAAATAGATTTACGCATCTGCCGTATTAAAAGCAGGGTAGCGGAATCCCTCTGTCAAAAACTGTCCACCCCACTACGCTTCTATGGCCTAAGTCATAATAATATCATTATAAATAATGGCAAAATTCTATTATTAGAAGATTATCTCAAATTTCCAGTCCATTTTTCCCTGGATCTTGCAAATAAAATTTCACACATACAGCCGTACTGCATTAGTTATCTATCTATATAAAAGCGACTGATAAACAACTTAAAGACGAATTTATTAGCCGTAGATGGTTGAAATTTCATATGAAGGCATCCATGAAGAGAGGATTCCTCTAAACTCCCACAAACACCGAAAAAAGTGATATTTTAGGCTTCCAAGGCAAACGAAGTCATGGGATACAGCTAGTATACACATAAAAGGGAGCTAGTAAACGACCATTCAATATTATATAACAGAAAGTAAATATGTTAACGTATCGAAGTTGTAAGTCCAACGATCCGGATCAAAGTTAATCGTTTCACGGAGAATGAACATTGTACCTAATATTATTTCAATCGCGGCATTGTTCGCACCACACCGGCTCGTATAATAATGAATACGTTTTAACATAATTTCGCTTGTTTTTTTATTTTGCAAAACTAAATTTGCGTGAAATCCTATTCATTCGGACAATAGAATATCTGATGGCCGTTTTGTTTTTTATACTAACGACTTTTAATCTCTTACCTTTTCCGTTTTATAAATGTGCTGTGTTTTTTGAATAAATATGAATAATATTGAATCGTTGAATAATATTTATGTTTTAAATATAATATATAACTACTTTATTTAGTTGAGATACATATATAGTGACTGACAAGTAGAGTACTTATAATGTCCTTCAGTACCTTTACGCTTTTCCACACATAAGATGGTAGTCATAAAGAATGTAGAACACTCCGTCCTCCGTTGAATAGCTGAACTCAACGCCGCGCTATGTCTCATAAGAGCTGAAAAATGAAAATAATTTAAATAGGTATAATAATACCTCCGAATAGAAATCGAACCTACTACCAAACGTGTACACTGACACTGCCCTACTGCGCCTCTATTGACGGACTGATGACTTACAAAAAATCACTATAAAAGTTTTATGTATAATTTTTTAAAACGAAAATGTAATAAATAATATCATTTCATTGTATTTAAACAGCCACTTATAAAAAAAAACATTTTAATATTAATTTAATAATAAAACCACATAATAAAAATAAGTAAAACCTGTCGTGCCACAGAGACACAAGCGTGTGACTGTAAACGTGACAGATTGTGGGTTCGATTCCCACGCCAGGAAATGAAAATATGAAATAATATTTAGTATTCTCATTTCCTCGCTCTGCTGACAAGGCGAAGCGCGGCGTTGAGATCCGCTACTTAGCACACAATGCCTCCTTTCAGCGGACAGTGGGGAAAGGAAATGTTAAAAGAGAACGGAGTGTTTTAACACTAGGTTCTCAAGGTTCCTTCTGCCTATCCTGCTATATGCGGGATACAGCGTGAAGCTAAAAAAAACAACATAACAAAACACGTACATGAAATTACGAAACAAAATAACTATTAAAATCTATATTAAATATAAACATCGGGATTAAATAACACGTATTACCTACTATTATATGAAAATGCTCTTCCTTTATTTTACACTGTTATTTGTAGAGTTCAAACAAGTTTCTAATGATGGTAGATTAGCCTCATTATGTCTGGTAATAGAATATAATGACATAGGACCAGTAATCATCAATTTTCTATTTCCAATTTGAAATAATTTCTGATCGTGCATCTGCGTTGCGTTGGTTATCAGAAATAGTTGAACTTAAAATATTATTTTCTTAAAAGACTTTCTGTTATTTTAGGGTTTTTTGAAAAATATAACATAATTCTAAATAGCTAATAATAGCTTTACGATTTTCCCGCTTAGTGGGGTTGGCGGAGAGAGAGTCTCGTGTCGACACCCTTTGTTTTCCACTTTTTATCACAATATAGTTCTTATGTTATAAATTACACAAAAACTTTATACCTACCTACCTAACTTCAAGCTTTGTCCATAGCGGGGTAGTCAGAGAGAACGGAGCGCTTAACGCTACGGTCCCTTCATACCTCTTCCGCGTCCTCCACAGTCATTAACCTCTTCATGCATGCCCTCCGGGGGTTCTTCATGCTTTTTACGTGATCTCCATCCAGTATCATTGATAATGTGCTCTCGAAGGTCAACCAAGGTCTCCCCTTACCTCTCTTGCCGCTCACGTTTGCTTCATATACCTTTCTCACCATTCTTTCATCACTCATTCTCTCGACGTGCCCAAATCACCTGAGCACGTTTTTCTCTATTCTTACTATAACAAAACAAAAACTTTATAAATTGCCGTATATGGTTATAATTGTAAAGTCTTATCAAAATTGCTTCAGTATTTTTTTATGTAAAAAGTACCAAACCTCCATTTACCTAACCTCGCTTATATTTATAATATTAGTTGTAAGTTAGATGCTTTCATGTTAAGTAAATAAACATTCAAAAACTCCTCATTGATTTTTATAAAGTGAGTACAATTATTTTTTTTCTTAAAGCAAATAAATTATACATACTGTTTTTGTATATTAAATCATATCCGTATTATCGCTATACATATATCAATTATCGCTATTTAATATTTTATTGAATATCTACAACAAAACAGTATTTTTATTAGATCATTATTTCTATGTGTTCTATACTTATATTTGTATGAATATTTAATTTATTTACTAAGACGCATGTCTACCTAAAAAATAAATGGAAAAGATACTTGACGAAACACACTTTCCTTTATCTGCTTTATGCTTGTACAAAATGAAAATAACATCTAATATATGCAGGTTATTCCTATTATCTAAATTTGATTGAATTAAATTTCATCGTACGTCATATATACGTAATATTTCGGCTACATGATGATGTGAGAAAACGTGGTGTCATGACTATCTTGACTTTGTCTGATAGACTTTGACCAGAGTAGAGACGTGAGAAATTCATGTCTCCACTCTGGTAATTGATTCATATAACAATTCATTCATCATTAAATATAACAATTTCTCCAAGCGGAAATTGAACCCACAAGTAATCGTGTTTACCATAAATCTGCCCCACTGTGCCACGATGGCCTTATTTAATAACCATAATAAAAAATATCACAATATTCCAGAGTTACCGTGGTCGCAAGCCGCTAGGTGGAGCTGTGTCGGTCGGCCTAAGCCCCGGCCTGCCTGCCGCCGCGTCTCCTGGCCCCGCAGCACCTGCCGCTCCCAGCCCCGCTCCAGCTACCGCACCAGCTATGAAGCAAGAACATCCTAGCCAACCGATGGTATGTACAATTTATATTTTATTATATATATATTTTTTTTTCATCTATAATAATAATTATAATTAAATAAAGGCTAAACAGTAATAGGTAAGGCATTTATCTACACTGTATATATCCGTATGTCTTAAACCCTTTATAAGTATAATAACTTTATTAAGTTCTTCATATTTATATATATTGAGGACATCAAGGCGCATTGGGACAGTGTCTGACTGTAAAACCGATTTATTGTAGGTTCGATTTCTTGTCTTGATTTTGGGTTGAAACTTAAGAACAGTGTGCCTTAAAAGAGTGAAAAGAAAATGTAAAAACAATATAAAACATTACAAAGCCACTATTGAAGTGAATGATAATTTCTCCATTGCACAACACGCCATCGAAACCATAACCACCGCGTTAAGTGATATTTCAAATAATATTTAATATATAATAATGTGAAAATTAAGCAATCCAACGATTTTTTAATAATAAAAAAGTTAAAGTAATTACATAAACTCATAAATTGTTGTCTATACTCAACGAGGCGACGTTAAATCGAATTCCTAACAAATAAAATATGCGAGGTCCCGTCAAAGAAGTTGGTTAATTTGTTTATCTTTACCCCATTATATCCTTCCACAGAACGAAACAGGTTTTCATAATTATAATCAACTCAAGTTTGTACTGCGTAATTGTGTTTGTTTCTTTGGGAAATTCATTTTATTATTCGTGTAACCTAATTATGAATGGGGTTTGGTGTTAGAATATTATCATATAAAATTTAAATCAGTCAAAATGGTATGAAAACGATATAAAAAAAGAGATCGGAGTGTCTTAACACTAGGTCCATCTGCCTATCCTGATAGTGCGGGATACAGCGTGAAGCTAGATTTAGATTTATAGATATATAAACTATTTTACTGTAGTTTCTAGATCCGTTCAGTAGTTTATGCGTAAAGGACAAACAAACGTCCATCCATCCTCACTAATTCACGTTAACAATCCTATTAATGCTTGTATTTATACAATATAAATCATGATTCACATTCGATTGTAAAAAAATACATTTGACATTAACATTTGTATGTAAATTATAGGAAAAAGTTGAACATTGTTTGAATTTCAACGACAACTTGAGCAATTTAGGCACAGTCGCAACTCGCGTTCAATTTATAGTCCCGATCGAAACTCTGCGTTTTATATCGCACTTCACAAACGAACGTATTCCAAACACTTGCTAATAACACTTGTTCCGATTCCCAACTTGTTCGTTTCAGATATGTTGGATACTTTGTAATAATGTTTACGTTTTGGCTTTTGGTCATTTTTCCATGGTATATTCTATACTTATAAAAAGCAGCTTCAAGCTTTACTCAAGGCAAAATAGTCACGTAAAACATAGTGATAAGACACTCCGTTCGTCGCTCTCTTGAATTTGAGACAGTGTGACGTTTAAGGAGCGAAACTCAACAACTTGTCTTATGAAAAAAAAAGATAAATATGATTATTCTCTTAAATGGGCATCGAACCCACAACTAATCGAGTTTACACACAGATACTGCCCCACTGTTAAATATTTACTGTTAAAGTAAAAATATCGGTCTCATTTAATTATACGGGAACACAAAATAACACCTTTAGTAACCATGTTAACAATTAAGCTCGTGTTGCGGAGGAACGTTGATTAATGAAATTTTCAACTTTGAACTGCTCCTGTCTTGTAAGAAATTAAAATCTGCGTCAAAGTTCAACTGTTTCAAAGAACCAAACAACCTTATATTGTTAATAACATATTTGTACCGTGCTTTCATTTCTTTATAAACTTCAAGAATTTAATTATATCTTTTACCTAAAATATTTATTAAAAATGTTACTTATTTTTTATGAAATAACTCCTAATGCATAATTTAAAAAGGTACAGGTGTCCACGTTGACGCGTTAACAACGCGTTCTTTAGTATTGTATGTATATGTCACTTTATATAAACGTGAATGTCAAACCATGATAGTGTGTGTAACATTTGTTTTATTAATTTAATATACTTTTTATGCATTATTTAAAAGAAATAATAACGTTCTGCACTCCTTATCTGTATAAGCTATAAATGTGCCAAGTTTCATGCTCCTCGGTCCGCATAGGTTTCGTAAAAAGGGATCTAAGTTCTTGCTTCACGTATTTATATATAACGGTAAAATCAAATTTCTTACGTAAGTTGTAAGGAAAAGAAACATGTTTAAAGAGAAAATTAAATACCAGTTCATATAAAAACTTGTCTCAAAAATGAGAATAACATTTTTCAAGGAATATTAAACTCTGCTTATGAAAACTTGTGTTAAGTTCTTTTTGTTCACGAGAAAATATTTCGCTATAGGTCAACGACAGAATATAAATTAACCGCGTAATGTTCGGAGGTTACATTTTTACCGCCTTTAATAATGAAAATCCTTTCTTAAAATATAGATTTCATTATTTTTTTATTTTTTTATGAATGAAATTGTTATATGATTTTATTTATCTTTTTCTGAAGTGTGAATTCTGAGTTGTTAAGACCTTCATATTAGTGCCCTTGGTTAAAAATGAGCTATAGTATTTACTGTTCATAAATACATGATTTGTCGACCTCGATGCGTGATTGTGTTGGGCAGTTCATAGGTAATTAGGTAAACAACGCCCGAGGTCGCGTACCCTTGACCAACTTAAACTATTGTACACAGCGACTATTAGACATGCACATTTATTTATTATTATTTTTAAATTAAATATTTATTTCTATTACATACTTGGAAGTTTAAAATATTAAAATTTAAGAATTAGTAAAAAATATAAAGCTACAACATTTCAAATGTACGTAAATATTTTTGTTTCAGGCCCCAATGCCGTTCTACGCGGGAGATCCAAACAGATTCCCCACAGCCTGGCAAACGGATCCTTCGCAAGGTACGTACCAATGTTTACTATTCATTAAAATGTTATTAGAGTAAATTAAACTTCGCTGAGTTTTAAGCCCACCGAAGTAGAAAAAATATTTTAACGAGGACGTGTGCTTTCACAAAATTCATAATTAACGCTGACAGCGGATTAGCGGTCCGACACCACTCTAATGAACGGTTTTAATTACAAAATTGTTCTAAGGCCAGAACATTTTCTTTTTAAAAATACTTAACATTTTTGTAAATATATATTTTAAGTATATTAATAGCATATGTAATGTTTCTTATAGGTTGGCAGAATCAGTTCATCCAGCAACTTCCAACGCAAACTGGTCAGACCACTTTGGACTATCAAGGCAATCACACTCCCTACGCAACTTCTCCTCATTACCAAGCCAATACTACATACACCGTCCAAAACGTTGCAACTACATTTGACGTTACAAATAATACTTACTATCAAACTGGAGTCCAAGCAGTCCCAGCGCAAAGACCGCCGTCAAATCGAGGTGCATACACGCCAGTGCCATCTCCAAGAGCTCCTCATTACACGACAGAGTATCAACAGCAATACGCCCAACAAGCTCCTACACCTGGGGCTACCTCGGGGAATGATTCAAGACCGGCATCTGCTGCGTCATACCAAAGCTCCGTTCCAACAACAGCAGCATCAGTGTACACAGTAAGCCAACCAAATTATGAACGCACGGAGTATACAGCCGAACATTCTGAAGATTATAACAGCGGAGAAAACACAGTTGAAAGTAATGAAGGCGATAGGCAAGAGCAAAACGCCTCGAATGGTCAACATTCGGGAAACGCCGAGCCTGGATACCTGCAGGGGAGCAACGGTCCGCGAGCTTCACTAGATTGTAACGGGTATCCGGGCAACTATACAGGCGGACAATATACAGAAAACGGTCAAACACAAAATCAAAACGATTGGCAGCAACGCCAATGGCAGCACAACCAAAGAATGCAAAATCAACAATTACAAAACCAGCAGATGCAAAATCAACAACAACTACAGAACCAGCAACAAAATCAAAATCAGCAACAAATTCAAAATCAACAACAAATTCAAAATCAGCAACAGTTGCAAAATCAGCAACAAAATCAACAGCAAATCCAAAATCAACAACAATTACAGAATCAACAGCAACTTCAAAATCAACAAATTCAGAATCAGCAACAACTACAACATCAGCAACAGTTACATAACCAGCAACAGCTTCAAAATCAACAACAATTAAGTCAATTACAAAATCAACAACAAATACAAAGTCAACAACAACAAATGCAAAGTCAACAACAACAAATGCAAAGTCAACAACAACAAATGCAAAACCAACAACAGCAAATCCAAAATCAAATTCAGAATCATCAAAATCAACAGCAAATGCAAAATCAACAACTTCAAAATCAGCAAATGCAACAACACAGACAAGAGGAGTCTGAACAGCAAATGTTTTCTCAATCTGACAGGGTTAACTTGAACTCTAGACTGAAAACAATGATATTAAATAAGCAAAATCACATAAGAGATGGCACAAACACTCCACCTGATAAAGGTGACCCTGGGGAGGGACCCCCACGCGTAGATGATAGAAAAGGAGGCATGACCGATGATAGAAATACCACCGGTCATTTTTTATCGTATAGCCACCATCTCCGAGATAATTACCGCATAGGCGAACAGGGTTATCCTGTCGCTGGTAATTATTCACAAATCACTCATGCTTATGGCGTGGGTGAATTCGGAGGTGGTGGCCACCAAGTATGGGAGGGGGGGACAAATGTCTCGAAAGCTTATGATAAACACAATGTGTCCAAGAACGTTTCAAAAACTCCTCACAAATTACCGCCTTATACTGATATGAGAGGACAATACGGAACGCATCCTAGCATGCCATACGAAGCACAGAAATATGCAGAATTGTACGGTAGTGATAGTAATTCATGTTATAATCAACAAAATGACAGCAAAGATTTCCAATCAAAGATGCTTATTGGACCAGTTTCTGATATAAACCAACAGAATTCAACACGAGGAGCAAATGTACAAAAGAGAGCTTGCGATAAAGAATCTTATGATCCTAAATTAAGACATCCGTCGGCGCCTTTAATACCCAAGTTAGAAATAATTGAAAATCATCAATATTTTAGAGATCCTATTAAATCGGAACCTCAAAGAATTGTAAATCAAAATGTCTATCCAAAACCAAATGATTCCATTAATTTACCATATAAGGAATATCCAAATGGAGTAGCGCCTAGGACATCCCAAATTCCAATGTTGCCACCTATATCAACGATAAAACAAGAACATTTTTCTCAAAGACCGCAGATTTATCAGAATTTTCAAAATTCTGCTTACGACAGAAAACTAACTGTTGATAACTATGCCCCAATTCCTAGAATGCCAGAGAGCTTAGCGTTTCAAAAATATAATAGAAATTATGATCCTAGACATCATAAAGATACGGACAGCCGGATAGAAAATACCGATCGTAATACACCTGGAGATCCCAAACCATATTACATAGAACAAATTAAATCAGAACACTCGCCACCGGGGCATAAAATATATAAAAACCTTAATTATGGTCCGCCCAGAAATGAACCATATATGTTTGCTGGCGAAGGAGGTCCAGTTTGTATAAGGAACGAAGTAGGCTACGCCTGCTGTAGACAAGGCTCTACGAAAAAACCTCCACCAGAGCACTTGAGAGACGGTGCGTGTCCAGGACTGCAAACTAAAGATGAAATTTTAGAGGATGACCCAGATAGTGCTGAAAAAAGCGATACCAAATCTCAGTCTAAGCCCGGTACTCCGGTACCTGATCCATATGTAAAAAATGTAAAAGAAAATCAATTCAATTATTCTAAAGAATATTTAGACAATTTAGAAAGGCTAAGAAACAATTCAAGAACAGAAGTGCCTGACTGTAACTGTTTTCCTGCGGATAAGAATCCCCCGGAACCTGGCAGTTACTATACTCACTTAGGTAATATTTTTTTTTCGATTTTTTTATGTATCAAATTTAAATATATAAATTTGTTATAAGTTTATTTATATATAATAAGCTTATAAAAATAAAAATTGCAGGAGCTGCAACGTCATTATGTGAGTTAAGAAAAGATTTTGAAGCTCGAACAGGTTTAACAGGCAAGGAACTAAGGATAGAGAAAATATGCTACACTGGGAAAGAGGGCAAAACTGCTCAAGGTTGTCCTATGGCTAAATGGGTGAGTGTATGGATCGGAACAATTGACTTTTCATACTTTTAAATAAATTAATAAATATCATATGTATACATACAAGCCAAATAATGTAATATAATTTTTAAAATTATTTTACAGGTTATACGCCGATCAAATTACACTGAAAAAGTCTTGGTGGTTGTCAAATTTCGTAACGGTCATAAGTGTCCTACGTCCTGGATAGTAGTGTGCTTAGTGGCGTGGGAGGGCATTCCGCAATCTGAAGCCGATTTAGATTACACTCTACTATCCCATAAGCTAAACAGATACGGACTACCAACTACACGTCGATGTGCGACTAATGAAAACAGAACATGTGCCTGCCAAGGTAAGTATTGTATCACAAACGAGATTTTTTTTATTTATTACTAATTATTTTTATGATAATACATATATTATAAAAATATATATAGATATACAATATTAAATATATAAAAAAATAAATTTCGTTGTGATAAATTACAAGAATTTTGTTAATTCAAATTACAATATTTAACTTCCTAACTTCTTAGAAACACCTGATATTGATAATAACTAAAGCAATAATTGTGCAGGTCTCGATCCGGAAACGTGCGGCGCTTCATACAGTTTCGGCTGCTCCTGGTCCATGTACTACAATGGATGCAAATACGCCCGTTCAAAAACCGTCCGGAAGTTCCGACTTTCGGTCAAAACTGAGGAGAGCGAAATTGAGGAACGCATGCATGTCCTGGCGACTCTGCTGAGCCCATTATATATGAACCTAGCTCCAAAATCATTTGATAACCAGTGTCAGTTTGAAAAGGAGGCCTCAGATTGCCGATTAGGATTCAAACCAGGACGCCCGTTTTCAGGTATTTTTTTCTATCATTTATTATTTTTCATCATTTTTTGTTTTGTTAAGAGAAGTTTCAATAAAGTTTATAATAACAACTATGCTCTGTAAATATATCTCTTTAGAATGTCCGTCATATTCATATATGTATGAACTTTTGAAAAATAAATTCTTACATGTAACTTACAGGTGTTACGGCATGTATAGATTTTTGCGCACACGCACATAGGGACTTGCACAATATGAACAATGGTTGTACCGCAGTAGTGACTCTCGCCAAACATCGTGCACTTTCCAAACCAAATGATGAACAGTTACATGTCCTACCACTGTACGTTCTTGATACAACGGATGAATTTGGGTCTAAAGAAGCTCAGGAGGAAAAGGTCAAAAGTGGGGCTTTGGAAGTCTTGGACAAGTGAGTGGTGATGTACAAACTTCATATTATGATACTAACATATGTTTTTTTTATAAAATAAAAATAATTAACATTTACAAAAAAATATATAGAAAAAAATATATCACTTTTAATGTGATGTTATTTTAAAATATATTTTTTTACATTACAGGTATCCAATGGAAGTAAGGGTGCGGTCGGTTCCGTTACAGCCTTGTAGACGACACGGAAAGAAAAGAAAAGATGAAGATAACTCAGAATCAAATAATTCAACGAATACTCCTCAGCAGAGTCCTGGAAATCAGAAAAAACCTCAATGCACAACACCCGCACCTAAGACCCCTCAACCAAATGATATGAGAAATAATTCTAGCCCACGAAGTCAAAGCAGTGCTTCCCCAAGAGCTACTACACCAGCCTTAAATCAACCAAATACTCAATTCTCGAATAATCCCCATTATAATTCTGCATTTGTTAACCCTAATATGCATAATCCCAATTCAGGTTTAATGAATCCTAATTTAAGCAATCCGGCTTTACTCGATATGGCTTCTATGATCGATAATTTTACTGATGCCCAATTACAAAGTAATCAGATATCTAGCACTGTTCTGGATTCTCCGTATAACCCATACGACCAAAGCTATAATTTACATAACCAAAATCCAGTGTACAATCCAAATCACGTACCGCCTTTAGTGGAAAATAATTGTCCAAATGCAAACTCTAACCAACTTCCAAGTTTTGCTCCCGCGTTACAAAAAAGAGAACAACACTACAATGCACATAACGCTGTATCAATGAATCCTCAACAACAATGGCCAGATTTCGACAATCCTGAAATGTTTAATAATGTTGTTAAAGAAGATCCGGACTCAACAACTGCTCATTTAAATATTCCACCGAATAATTACAGCCCAGATTCTAATAGAAGCGAAACAAGTGCAGAGCAACTTCATAAAAATAGTTTAGAAGCTGAAAAACAAAATATGATCGGCGATGTTACTCAAAAGATGCCCGAATTTGACATGCCAAACTCTCCAAGATTGACAGAAATCTCTCAAAAGACACAACGAACGCCAGAATCACCTATACCTGCACACGACTTAAAGTCACCAAGTAATGACGCCACAAATAATTCCGATATCCGTAAAAGCGTATGGAGGTCACCAGAATCAAAAAACTGGGAATCACCGAAACCCAAAGAAATAAATGAAAATGAAAGTGCACTATTTAGAGTACCAAAAGCGAGACCACCTTCCCGATCTCAATATGTAAATCCTGCTGAAAATATGGAAAATTCAACCTTTCTCAAGCCTTATCCGCCGTCAGAAAGGCCACAATTAAACCAAGGCTATGAGAACAGACATCCTTATGATAACAGAATGTTGATGAACAGTGCGCCTCCAACATCAACTCCCCAAACAAACTTCACAATTAATCACGAAGAAAACCAGAATAGTGAAAATAAGGTCGCTGCTGAATTTACAGGAAATAACTTTCATCCAATTAATCAGAACAATGTTAGCAATCAAGCTCAGGTGCCTGGATATGGAAACTATCCACAAATGAGTAATGCTTATCCATTCACACCGAATCCATATAGCCATTTTAACCCTTATGAAAATACATACAATGATTATAATATTGCATATTATAATGCTGAAAAATACAAAAGGGAGGAACTTATAAGAAATTCACATTGTTACAATTCATATGGATATCAATATAATCCTAATTTTGCGGCAAACTTTTACCAAAATCCGAACCCAAATTGGTGTCAATCTTCACCTAATTGGTGCTTGTATCCTCCGCCTTTCTCAATTCCATATCCGCCAGAACCGCCCAAGGCAGAGCCAATCGGAGAAGTTACAGGTTTAAGCGAAAATCTGGAATGTTTCAAAGACAGTCAAATGGGTGGAGTTGCAATCGCCTTAGGCCATGGGAGTGTTTTATTTGAATGTGCCAAGCATGAAATGCATTCTACAACAGCTGTTAAGAGTCCGAATAGAGTTAATCCAACTCGAATATCACTAGTATTCTATCAACACAGAAATTTAAATCGCCCAAAACACGGTCTTGAAGAATGGGAAGAAAAGATGCGGTTAAAGAAATTGGGCTTGAATCCGTCTACGCCGAGCACCCCGGGAACTAATTCAAATTCAGCTTCGCCGGCAACTACGCCCGGACCCGACCAAAGAAAAACGCCCACAGAAAAATGGAAAAATAATGAAAATCAGATTCCAGGAGGCTACAGTTCCTTGTCAGTCTTAGTGGAGGCGACGAATGTTGCTAAAAAGAGCGGTCAAATAAGATTAAGAACCGACACACAAACGACCATGTCCTGGACGACCCTGTTTCCCATGCATCCGTGTACCGTAACTGGTCCGTACCAAGAATCTGGTACTTGACGTAAACCAGGCCCAGTAGGGCAGTGTTCTTCCAAGAAGAGGAGTGAAATCCCTCCCTTAGGCATTTAAGGTCTAAGTTGCCTTTTGATCTGAGTCTTCTATGGCAACGTGCTTTCCAAAATCGTTTGTAGTTCCTGGATTTATAGAATTAAGCTCTCCGATCCTCGAGACTGGTCCATTGTTCCGATGACTATTGCATTTACATTGGAATTGACTACCATTTTAACATGTATTTTTCAAACCGAGTGAGTTTTAATCAAAGATGTAATTTAAGTTTATATTTTTAATAGTGTTTATCGCATTTCAGCTAGTCTTACGTTACTACGTTAGTGCTATGGTATTTCTTAGGCCGTAACTGTAGAGCTATTTGTATATTGACGTATTTAGTTTTACCGGCGATTTTCCGAATAAGTTTATATTTTTACATGCCCTGTAAAATGACATTAGCGTACGGTTTGTCTGCATATTTTGACAAGTTTCTAATTAAGCGCATAAGCGACGTTTTATGCGACTGAATGATCTCATAAAATACTAACTACGATTTATTCATTATAATATTCTTTATTCAGAGCGAAAGTACAAAAGTCACATGGAAGGCTACGCTAGCCCTCGCCTAGAGGAGTCACGTTCGACGATCGTGTTTATTTATATTTTTGTACCTTTGTCTATTAGTTACTTTGTATTTTAATGATTTTTATTATCATTCCTCTGCCTTTCCGGTTGTTTGTTTGGCATTTTGTTGTTGTGATGGAGTCGCGAGCGTCGCGGCCGCGCGTCAACCACAAACGTAACGAGTGCTTTTATATTAGGTTAAGAGGTGTGTATTTTTAACTTTTAGAATATTTAACTTATTTATATGTATTACGTGAACCATTATGAAATCATTTTCTTTGTAATAATTTAGCGTAGGTATTAATATTTAATATATTTGCTTTACGATTTGACATTAAATTATTGGCAGTTGTTTTATGCATGTTTCGAAAGCCTTTACTTTAACTTGAGTGCCTGCGTCTGGCGAAACCAGAGTGAAATTCTTATTTCGTAACTTTTGAACTATTGAATGTGACCTTATTTAAGAATCGAGTGCATCTATTATTGTTCTGATATATAAGCGATTGTGAAAAGTTAGTTACGTTCGTACATAAAAGAAATGAAGAGTAATAAATTACAAACATTTATAAGATAGAGTATTTGCAAAAAAAATCAGGCGCTTGGAAAGATTATAAAGTAGGCATATTATTGAAAATGATCGAAAACATACTGATGAATAGTTATTAATATATAAATAGGTTAAGGAGAAGTTTGTTTTAAAGATTAAACTATTGATATAGTTTATATTTTTTACGTGTACGTATTTATTGAATGGTAAATTTATTGGAACGTGAAATTATTTATAGGTAGAAGTTTTGAGAACAAAACTTATAAAAACTAAGCAATAATAGACATCGGGGTCTATGTACGTTGTAATGTAGGGGTGAAGAATATTAAATAGATAACGAATGGTGCGACTTATCGTCTGTCTTATGGAAATACTTACTCTTACCAGAAATTGCCTAAATTTTAATCTGATATTCTTTTGTCATTGGTAAATGCCTGAACTTGCCATTAGTTTGTTTTTGTGTAACGTCCGTACGTGGAGATGCATTGTGTGACAAGACATATCAGAAGCATTCACAGTAAATTACACTAATTATCTTTTATTTTCACGACGATATTATGGAAAATTGTAAAAAATATAATTCAAACTGCACCAAATTATTTATAAATCGCGTCGCAATTGACTATTTAATTATATACTTTTTATAGAGTCTAAAAATTAAGAGATTATATTCACACGTTTCAATTTCTATTTTGTGTAGTCGATGAAATGGCGCGAAATTCTAAAATATTTGTTTCAATGACAGCAAACGTCAAAATTGGACATATATTAAAAAAAAAGAGTTTGAATTATATTTTACCGCCAAACAAGATGAATTTTTTATTATGGCAACTTTAGTGTTTACGTTTATGAACTAAGTATTTGGATATGATATTATGTTATTTTTGTATCAGCAATACCTGTATGGATGCAATTCGGAAGGTTGTATTGTAGATGTAACTGCGAGCTGTTTTTTATAAGAATCATTTAGGCAACATTAGGAACCTGTGATATACCATTAACTCACGAGTGCTTGCTTGTATGGTATGTATGTCTGTTGTCGCGACACTTACTGACAGAACGCAACAAATATAAATTATAAATTAAGTATAGTATATTGTGTATCCGATCGCCACAAACCAAAAACGACCAGTATTTTCTAACATTGTAACCAAAAAGTTTTGTTTAAGTATGTTTGCGTTTGCGTTCTCGTACGAGTTTCCGAACAACGTTCGTTGCGTTTCAGTTACGACGGACCTATTTGTGTAATATTTTGTCTTCTGCCAAAACAAAAGAATGTGTCATGTAAATAGAACTACCATTATTTATTAATATAATAATTTAAAAAAAGACATTGCGTTGTTTTATTTTTATTGTATTGCAGGACATTAAAAGACAATATTTTTTTTTTCCATTTTATTAAGATGAGCAAAAGCTCATAATACAAAAGTATAAAATATTTAATACAAAGGTACATTTTGGAATATTTGTTACTTACAAAACTAAACTTATTTATTACTATGTTTAAGAATCATTACTATTTGTATATACTTGCCAGCTATAAAAAACATAATTTTTTCACCATCATATAACAAATCACCTATAATTATAAATTCCCATTCCCATGTGTTGGTAACTACAAATTTGTATATTTTTTTTGACATTATATTACTATATACAAAAAAAAGTATAAAATATATGAATAATTTTTCATAAACTGTAACCTTTTGACATATAAATATTTAAAAAAAAAAACAATATATTTATAAAAAATATTTACAGAACTGATCTTGCTTTTCTTTTTAATAACAATAAATTTCTTCAATTTTTTATACAAAAATTTCTTTAACATAGTCCACTTTTCAGTAAAAGTGTACTCGTAAATAAACGAAGTAGTATTTTATGTTACAATGAAAATGTAGACAAAAGAAATTTGATTTAATTCTACGTCTAATATTTGCTCACTTAAATACATGAAACTTTACATTATACAATATTATACCGTACCAGGCGTGAGAGTTGATAAGACTTGCATAATGCTTACAATTTTATAAATATTAATACTATTGAGTCCAACCCAACCCCTTTTAGGTAAAAAATGCTCTGAAAAGTATTCATTTTAGATTCATCAACTTATTCAAGCTTGGTACGGATATAAACACCATATAGAATATGGAAAATCTGAGATAAATAAAACACCGATTGGATAAAAATAATGAAATTCATGATAGCTTCATCGTTCAAATTGAAAATATAAATATTTCTCACGTTCAATAGTAACATAAAATTCATTACAATTTTTTTTTCCGTAAATTTCTATAAAAGTTTTGTCTCCCATTCCACATATACATAAACTTTGTTAAGCTTATTTTTTTGCATAATTTCTCATCAAAAGCAATTTCTTCTTTAACTGACTTCAAAAACCTTCTCAATTCGATTGTAGTTTTTTTATTGTTACTGCATAACTTTTACTGGGTGAACCAATTTTGATGACACTTTTAATATATGACAGCTATTACTTTTGATGTTTGCTTTGTCACATACATCGTATGGATAACAACAGGGTCCCTAAACGTCTGCTTGAGTCAAACCCAGATGGCAAACGCAAGGTTGGAAGACCTAAGCTTAGGTGGCTTGATGGAGTAACCAAAGACCTCAAGACCTTAGGCTTCAAAAACTGGAAGAGAGCGGCCTTGAATAGAGAGGAATGGAATAAAGCGTTGAAGGAGGCTAGGGCCCACCGAGGGCTGTACGGCCACTGATGGTGATGATTACTTTTGATGTGATCCCATTTAAATTAGTTAAGTCTCTGATCTGATCTGAATTTTACTTTTTAAAACATTTTATTAGAAATCAGTTTTTTTTTTGTTAAAATATTAATTACAATTAAACATTTAAAAGGAATCAAGGATGCATAGCAACAATAATATTAGAAAGAGCTGTTCTCGCGTCACAGTACGGGAAGAACTCCAGCACCTCTCGCGCACGCGTTATGTGTTCCCGTATTAATTGTTTTGTTTGTTCAATACCGTCGCCTTCTAGCACTGCCTTATATAGCTATAATATAAAAAAAAACATTTTACAATATTTATTTATACCCAATTGGATGAATGATTATATTTAAATTATTTTTATTTCCTTTCTCTGGAAGACAAAGCGTGGCGTCGAGTATTGTCATTGAAAACGTAATGTTTCCATTTCTGGCGGGAAGCAATAACCGGAGTGTCTTGACACTCCAACTTGAGTGTTATGCGAGATAAAGCGTGAAGCTGTATCTATTTGTTTGAGATCATGATGACACAGTGGATGATCAGTTAAACTAACTGAATGCAAAACGATTGTTGGTTTATTTCACATTTAGGGCAATGATGATTTACAATATTTTCATTTTCCTCGCTGATGTATACTCTTAGGTAGATATAAGGGTTCCCCCATCCAATTTTTCTACCTTTCTTACAACTATTGCTAATATCATTTAATATACTGAACTGACTGTATTATATTCAAGCGTGCGACTTTAAACGCGACTGTTTGTGGGTTCTTTTCCCACTCCAGGAAATAGAATTTTTCATTTCCTAGGATAACAAGGCAAAGCGTGTCGTTGAGTTCCGCTACTCAGCACGCAATGTCTTAATTCGGCGGAAAGTGGGGAACGGAGTGTCATAACACTAGGTTCCCTCTGCCTACCCTGTTACATGCGGTATACCGCGTGAAGCTATGTATGTATTTTTATTTTAATATCTCTATATTATCTTGAGAAATCTTTTCAAATTCAGAACACAATATGAGAATATCGCCACTGTTATTAAAATGTTATACGCAATGAAGGCTAACTTCGAAACCGTTCGCAATCTTAACAAAACACGACAATTACATAAAAATGAAAACTTGTAATTTTATCTTATTCGTGAAAAGATATATTGTAATAAACGTCGTGGCGCAGGGACAAAAGCGTGCGACTGTAAACGCGACAGGTTGTGGGTTCCATTCCCACTCCAGGAAATGGATTTTTTTATATCCTGGGTTTGGTAACAAAGCAAAGCGCGGCGTTGAGTTCCGCCACACAGCACGCAATGCCTCAATTCGGCGGTTAGTGGGGAACGGAGTATCTTAACACTAGGTTCCCTCTGCCTACCCTGCTGTATGCGGGGATACAGATAGCTA